>CABHPQ010159126.1:763-18483 GCA_902168405.1 Peromyscus aztecus
ATTAGGTGTTAGAGCAGAAAAAATTTACGTAGTAGGCAAGAGTAGAAGCTCGGAAGTTTCTGCATGCACGTGTCGCACATAGGCGGACACATCCGCTTTTTAAAACCTTAATGTAGAATTTTTATATGAAGAAACATTAGGATTATTTAGAGTTTACAGGAAGTACCTGAAAATCTAAAACTGAGATTACAGCTTAATATTACTCAATTTCTACATGTGAACATAAGTTCAGCATTTTCTAAACAGTTAATGTGTGCAAGAAATTGTGCAGGGAGGAGGAATAAAAAGAATCCTTGTTCTCAGGAGTTTTAGGGTTCATAGGCAAGCTTTGTTTAAGGATTTTTGTTTTGTTTTGGTTTTTTAGTTTTTTTGTTTTGGTTTGGTTTTAATTGGTTGTGTTTTGCTGGCTGGTTGGTTGGTTTGTATTTTGTTACAGGGTTTCACTATGTACCCCATGGCATTGAATTCAATATGTAGCCCAGGCTAGCATCAGATCTTCACAGTAGTCCTCCTTCTCCTCAGTCTCCCAAGTACTGATATTACAGCATGGGCCACCACACCCTACTTAAACAGGTAATTTGAATAAGGTAGGATTACATACTGTTATAGTCATTCCTTGGTTTTCAGAGAATAGGGTTGTTGGAAAAAGTAAAATTAAATCTGAAAATGAGATAAGAATGTAAGAAATGAGGCCAGTTTCAGAAAAGTGAAAAACTGAATAGACTGATTTTAGGAAATACAGTTTGAGTGTTCAGAAGTACACTGTAAGTACTGAGTTTTTATTAGGTTTGAAAACTGTAAAGTCTGAGGGTAGAAGTAGCAAAATAGGAAATAGACCACACAGCTAGGGAACAGAGAAGGGGTCATAAATGTGCTTCAAGAGAAATAGCTTTTCTCTTATTTTTTACAATGACACATAAGATTTTTTTTCTTTTTGGTTTTTAGAGACAGGGTTTCACTGTGTAACACCCGTGGCTGTCCTGGAACTAGATCTGTAAGCTAGCCTGGCCTCAGAAACACAGAGCTCCACCTGCCTCTGCCTCCTGAGTGCTGGAATTAAAGGCATGAGCTACTGTAGCCATTTTTCATTTAGGCCACAAGCTAACAAATAGTGACACAGAGACTTATCAATTATAAAGGCTGGGCCTTACTTAGCATAGGCTCATCCCACAGGCTCTTATAACTTAAATTAACCCATTTATACAAATCTACAGTCTGCCACATGGCATTACCTCATCTCCTTACTGCCCATCCTGCTTCTTCCGAGTCTGGCCAGTGACTCTACCTTTCTTCTTTCCAGAGTTCTCTCTCTACCTGTAAGTCCCACCTACCTCTCCTCCCTAGCTATTGGCCAATCAACTTTTTATTACACCAATCACAGCAACACATCTTCACAGTGTACAAATATCCTGCAACACGCCACCACACATAAGACAGATACATAAGATTTAAGCAGATTGCTGGGTTGGGTGTGAAGAGTAGATTTAAAGGAAGCAAAATGAGACACTGGGAAACCAACTATGAAGTTAGTAAAAAAGTCTAGATGGGAAAATAATTTTTATTAACCAAAAATTTCCTTGAAAGCCAAGAATGGTGCAATATGTTGGTAATTCTAGACACTCAGGAAGCTGAGGGAGAAGGATGACAAGTTCAAAGCCAGCCTAGGCTATGTAATGAGACCCTGTCTCAAAAAAAGTTGTGGGGTATGTCAACCGTTGGCCTCCACTTGCACCTTTTAAAGGCAGGACATGGTGGCATATGCCTTTAATCCTAGAACTCCAAGGGAGGCAGAGGCAGACCTGGTAAAAAATTTGGTTTACATAGTGAGTTCCAAGACAGCCAGGGCCACATAAAGAGACCCTGTGTCCAAAAAATAAGTAAATAAATAGATAAAATCTTTTTTTGGAGGGGGGGTTGGAGACAGGGTTTCTCTGTGTAGTTTTGTGCCTTTCCTGGAACTCACTTTGTAGACCAGGCTGCCCTCGAACTCACAGAGATCCGCCTGCCTCTGCCCCCCCCCCCCCAATGCTGGGATTAAAGGCGTGCGCCACCACCGCCCGGCTAGATAAAATCTTTTAAAAGCCTTTACATCACATGGTTTACTTTATAGAAATTTCTATTTTCAGTTTGTAATATGTATTTTTTCTCTTCTATAGGTTTTAGATGGAGCAGGATTAGATATTGATTTCCATCTTGCCTCTCCAGAGGGCAGAACCTTAGTTTTTGAGCAAAGAAAATCAGATGGTGTTCACACGTAAGTTGACTGTTTGTTTGAGACACAATATATTTACATAAATCCCTAGCTGGCTTGGAACTTGGAACAATCCTTTTACCTTAGCCTCCTGAGTGCTGGAATTATAGATGCATGCCATCATGCCCAGGAAATGTCTCTTGAGTTCTTTTGGCTGACTCTAGTAAATGGTGGAGAAAGTCAGTATATTGGTACATTTATTACTATTTATCAATATTATATAACAATGATTTTTTAAGCAGTTTTTGATAGTGGGACATTTAAATGAAAGTGTCTTCCACTTATCCTACTCCTCATTTTTAGTTTCTTTTGAAACTAGGTTCTCTATTACCCAGGCTGACCTCATTTCATGGAATCAGGGGATCCTCCTGCCTTAGTCTCCCCAGTGGCTGTGATCATAAGTGTCTACCACCAAGGGCACCACACCCAGCTAACTTTTTGCTTTGGTTAATCTATTGAGACATTTTATATCTGTCTCCTGAATGCTAAGAGTAAAGGCATTCAACACTGTGTCTGGCTTTTTTTTCCCCCTTCGGTTTTGAGACAGGATTTCTGTGTAGCCTTGACTATCCTGGAACTCCATCTGTACACCAGACTGGCCTCTGCCTCCCGAGGTCTGAGATTAAAGGCATGAGCCACCACCGCTCAAATACTTTTTTTTAATTTTGTATGAGTGTTTTGCTTGCATATATGTGGTCCACGTGTGTAATTGGTACCTGCAGAGGCCGGAACTTAGTATCAGATCCCCAGAAGTAGCTCCAAGCACCCACATGGTGCCTCACAGATGTCATAACTCCATTTCCACGGGATCCAGGCACTCTCTGCTGACCTCCATAGGCACCAAACACACATGGTGCACGCATATACACAAGGGCAAAGCATAAAATCATGTTCACTACTTAGTTCAGATATTATTGAATTTTTTCAGCCTGTAGCATGGTTAATGAAGGGTTGTGATCAGTATTTTGAAATCCCCAGTAGCAGGTAACTCCGCTGATGCAATAAACAAATCAAGCCGATTTAAAGTCCAGGTTTAGTGAGTAAAGCATCCCTGGGTGATCTCGAAGGAAGAGAAGTAATTGTATGGCAGGTCTATGGACCGTACCTTATAAATACCCTGTAGGCACGGTCTTGAGGTCAGGGGGAGGAGCGGCTGCTTGGCTAGCTTTCTGAGGGCAGAGTCTGGAGCGGGAGGAGGGGACTGAGGTGGAGCTTCCAGCTAAACAGGTTGAATAACCTCTCTAAAGTTAATTAATAAAATATAATCTAGTTTTATTAAATTCTTCTAAATTATTTGATTTAATTAGGAAAACACTAAATATTAAACATAAATATGTATAATGCTGGGCATGGTGACTCATGCCTTTAATCCCAACACTCAGGAGACAGAGGCAGGCAGAGCTCTTTGAATTTGAGACTGTGAGTTCCAGGACAGCCAGAGCTACACAGAGAAACCCTGTCTTGAAAAACAAAGAAAAAAACAAACATGTATATAGCAAGTTTACTGTTTTGTGTTGAGCTGCATAGCCATCCTCTGGCAGACACACTGACACATGCAGCCTGTGAGCCACAGGTCAGATACTCCTGAATGAACGCTGTGTCCTTCAGAAGAGCCATCAACTGGTTTATGGTTACTGTAACAGCAAATACATATGGTGATATACATTGAGTATGACAGAACGTTTTTCTTGGGAAATAATCATTTCTTTCTTTTTTCTTTCTTTTTTTTTCCTTCTTTTTTTCTTTTTTGGGTTTTTTGAGACAGAGTTTCTTTGTGTAACAGCTCTGGCTATCCTGGAACTTGTTCTGTAGTCTAGGCCTTGAACTCACAGAGATCCACCTGCCTCTGCCTCCCAAGTGCTAGGATTAAAGACATGTGTGTAGCAGGAATTTTCCTGCCTGGCCCACGGTCAGGATAAATCTCTTTCACCTGCCAGTCCCACAGCTGCTCAGCCCCAACCAAGTACACAGAGACTTATATTGCTTACAAACTGTATGGCCGTGGCAGGCTTCTTGCTAACTGTCCTTATATCTTAAATTAATCCGTTTCTATAAATCTATACCTTGCCACATGGCTCGTGGCTTACCGGCATCTTTACATGCTGCTTGTCCTGGCGGAGGCTGGCAGGCAATGACTCCTTCTGCCTTCCTGTTCTTTCTTTTCTCTGTTAGTCCCACCTATACTTCCTGCCTAGCCACTGGTCAATCAGTGTTTTATTAGCAACACATTTGCCATACTGAACATCCTACAGCACATGTGCCAGTGCCTGGCACTCTGTTTCTTTTTAAAATTGTTCCTGATTCTATTTACCAGTATTTGCTCAGGCTATGACAAAAATATCTGAGAAAGTCAACTTTAAAAAAAAAAAAAAAAAAAAAAAAAGGTTTATTTTGTGATTTCAGTTGATGGGAACTGTCTTAGTTAGGGTTTCCACTGCTATGAAGAGGCACCAAATTATATTATATTGAAATGGATATTTCTATCACATAAACAGAATAAGAAATTAAAGGTATATGTGGAAAAGATTTCTGATTTGATTTTCAAAGGAAAATTAAGACTTCATCAATTGACAGGAAAGGACCCAGCAGAAATTGTAGTACCTTTAACTAATGAGGAAATTTCCTCTTTATAGGCAGAAAATGAATATTGGCAAAGGGCTTGCAGTAATTTTTGGGGGAGAGATTAACAACAGTTATCCCAAAAGCGAGAGAATCAAATTCATTTAAAAAAAAAAAAAAAAAAAAAAAAACCCCTAGATGGTAGATGGGTCCTTCCTCACATTGTACAGAGAACACCAATCTCTGGAGTCCCTACCTTCTATGCTGATGCAAATAAATAAGGAAAGACAGGATATAAATCAGGAAACTTAAGTAAAGTGGTTCAAAGCACTTACGACTCTGTACAAAGGTCAGAATTGTATGCCATTTTTATGGTATTAATGGACTTTACAGAGCCTCTCAATATAGTTATTGACTCTCAATATGCAGAAAGAGTAGTTTTACATATTGAAACTGCTGAATTTATTCCTGATAAAACAGAATTAACTTTGTATATTGTCACAACCTTGAGGTCATTGTCCCTATACTGTACATCTGTTTACAGATTATTTTGTTTGTTTGTTTTTTGTTTTTTTCAAGACAGGGTTTCTCTGTGTAGTTTTGGTGCCTGTCCTGGATCTCGCTCTGTAGACCAGGCTGGCCTCGAACTCACAGAGATCCTCCTGGCTCTTCCTCCCAAGTGCTGGGATTAAAGGCGTGCGTCACCACCGCTGACTAAATATTTTGATAACTTAGAGTTCTGTTGGCATGAAACACATTGCTCCTGGCAGCACCCAGCTACTCCCAAGAGGATGTTGGGCATAAAAGACACTCTATCTGGAGTTGATCTTCTTAGCAGAAATGGCCTGTTGGGCAAAGAACTGCCCTTTCCTCCACTGCTGACAGTAAGCACACTGTCCATTGCGGACAAGCAGGACACAAGGACAAGTGACTGCTGAACCTTGCCAAGACAGGGTAAGACAGTCTTTCAAATACCCTGCTTCTGAAAATGGTCTGTCAGATATTCTAGGCCTATAGCCAAAAGTCGATGCCCCAGCGTTGCAGAGAATCATTGGGTGACTATCCAGACAACCTGCTGTCTCTGTCTTTTCTTGCATTTTTTCAGAAGTTGCTTGCTTGTACTTCAGTTTACTCAGGTAATATTATTTTCCTTCTCAGGTCTTTGATGGGGTTGAAGACTAGATAGTTACAGTTATAATCCTCTTGTATCTAGCTAATAGCATATCAGGTACTAGATTTAGACTCTTCAGGATAGGACAGCTGTTGGTGTAATCTCTGTGATTTGCCATTTAACTATGGTCTGGACATTTAGCATGTGTTTCTTGCTTGATATTGTTCTTGTTGGTTGTAGTTCCATTTTGGTTTATGTTATTACCCTCTGAAAGGGCATCTACTTCACTTTTAACTCAATCAAGCAAGCTTCCACCAGATCAAAGCCCCACACTAGGTTCCTAGGCTGTTGCAGCTAACTCACCTACGTCCCACTATAACATACCCATTATAACTGGCAAGACTTGTACCATTTCACTTCTCTCTGCACACAAACACAAGAAAGCCTTAACAGTTTGAATAAACTTTACTTTTCAACCCATGGAGTGGTCAGTAGTTTCACTGCACCCTCACAATAATGATTAGAAAGAGGCACAACAGTAAAACCTGAACATTATACATGAATATTGCTGGTCAAAGGCTCTATCACTAAGCTATATCCCCTCAGCAGTTTTAGGCTTTGTTTGTTTGAGACAGGGTCTTTCTGTGTATCCTTGGCTGTCCTGGAGCTCTCTGTGTAGACCATGCTGGTCTCAAACTTGCCCATCTCTGCCTCCCAGCAGGGTGTTTCTATGTATCCTTGGCTGTCCTGGAGCTCGCTGTATAGACCATGCTGGTCTCAAACTTGCCCATCTCTGCCTCCCTTTGTAGGGTTTTTCTCCACCAAAAGGGAGGGGGCACAGAACTTGTTAGAAAACCACTTCATGCCGGCGTTGGTGGCACACGCCTTTAATCCCAGTACTCGGGAGGCAGAGCCAGGCGGATCTCTGTGAGTTCGAGGCCAGCCTGGGCTACCAAGTGAGCTCCAGGAAAGGCGCAAAGCTACACAGAGAAAAACCCTGTCTCGAAAAACCAAAAAAAAAAAAAAAAAAAAAACCACTTCATAGCCACAAGACTTTAATCCCAGCACTCAGAAGACAGAAGCAGGTGGTTCTCTCTCTGTAAATTCAAGGCCAGCCTGGTCTACATAGAAATTCCAAACCAGCCAGGGCTACGTGGTAATACTCTGTCTCAAAAAAGCTAAATTTTTTGAGACAGGGTCTCATACTATATCGTAGACTGGCCTCAAAGTCACAGCAATCTTCCTATCTCAGCCTCCTGAATTCTGGGGTTATAGACAAGAGCTACAATGGCCAGCAAGACCAAGAAACTTAAGTTCAGCTTAGCTATGAATGGCATTTATTCCATACAGGCAACTGCAGAGAGTAAAGTATCAGATATTGGCTACAGACCTCACCTCTTACCTTTGCAAACTACATTTTAGAGTACATTTAGTGTGTCAGAAACCTGAAGGAAAACCCTTTGTACAATTACTGATTTAAAAAAATGTTATATTTGTGTGTATGTGACCTGTGAAGGTCAGAAAAAGATGTCAGATCCCTTGAAACTGTAGTTAGAGTTGGGTGTAAGTCACCTGTGTGGGTAATGGGAGCCTAACTCCAGTCCTGTTTTTTGTTTGTTTTGTTTGTTTTTTGAGACAGGGTTTGTCTGTGTAGCTTTGGAGCCTGTCCTGGAACTCACTCTGTAGACCAGGCTGGCCTCAAACTCAGGAGATCCACCTGCCTCTGCCTCTTGAGTGCTAGGATTAAAGGCGTGCGCCACCAACCACCACCCAACTCCAGTCCTCTGTAAGAGCAGCAAGTGCTCTTAACCACTGAGCCATCTCTCCAGTTCCAACTGTCACTGCTTTTGAAAACTAAACAAAACTCAGTTTAAAGATTAATCTTAATTGAAGGGTAAGTTGTTATATTTGCATATAAATAGGTCTCAGTATAGAATTTCTTTAAATTACAAATATTAAAGCATATTAAGATTTATCATGTATTTCAACTTTGAATCCTATTCTTTCCCCCACCAAAAAGAAAATTAGAACAAGCCAGGTATTGGTGGCACACACCTTTAATCCCAGCACTCTAGAGACAGAAGCAGGTAGATCTCTGAGTTTGAGGCCAGCCTGGTCTACAGAGTGAGTTCCAGGACAAACAGGGCTACACAGAGAAACCCTGTCTCAAAAAAAAACAAAAAACCATAAAATAATTTAACATAATTGACCAAGTAAATTCCAAGTATGTGTAACTTGCAAGTATTTGAATATATTGTCCAGGTGGAAGTACAGAATACTAAAAATGTGCCCTTTTTTTAATCTAGTATAGAGACTGAAGTTGGTGACTACATGTTCTGCTTTGATAATACATTCAGCACCATTTCTGAGAAGGTCATCTTTTTTGAATTGATCCTGGATAACATGGGAGAAGAGGCTCAAGAACAAGAAGACTGGAAAAAATATATTACTGACACAGATGTGCTGGAGATGAAACTGGAGGATATCCTGGTTAGTAGGACATTTGATAAGTAATGACAATTCAGCAGCCAGAGATTTTATTATATGACAGGGATTGAACTGAGCATTCTTAGCTATATTTTCCAAAAACTGTTGTCTCTCCCATATTTTTACATCATTTCAAATCTCAATTTTAGCTTATGTTTACCTTTTTGTTAGAGTTTTTCAAATCATTTATCACAAATGAATCCCATCCTAAAAATACTTCCTTGTAGAAAATTCAATTTAAAAAATGAAAAACAATATAAACTTATTTTCTCATAGTTCCAGAAGTCACAAATCTGAAGTGAATTTCACAGGTATAAAGTCTTAGAGGTGCTGACAGGGCTGAGCCTTTTTGAAGGCTCTGGGACTCTTTTCACTGCAAGGTTTGCTGGCATTCCATGGCTTATGCCACTTAGATCACTCCAAACTCCTGCATCTGTTATAATGTGTGTTGGACCTCCCTGGATGACAAAACATTCAAAAGTAAAATACTATAGACACACAATGGATTAGGTAAAAAATGCCAAATAACAAGAGAGATAAAATATATAAAAGTCCTGCTGCTATGCTACTCAAATATTTTGATCTTGTCTTTTCAATTCATGGTATCCTTTTATCTCTGTTAAATAAATTAAATTTATCATTACTATTTTAAAAGCGTCATGGAGGATCTCTAGGTGATACAAGTCATGCCTGCCCTTTAATTGAATTGTATTCCCATATATTTAAAGAAATTGTTTTGATTTTAAAAATAGCATGAAGCATATTACTAAAGGAACATGTCCTTAGTATTTTTAATAGTAAAATTACTGTATTTATCTCCAGGAATCCATCAACAGCATCAAGTCCAGACTAAGCAAAAGTGGCCACATACAAACTCTGCTTAGAGCATTTGAAGCTCGTGATCGAAACATACAAGAAAGCAACTTCGATAGAGTCAACTTTTGGTCTGTGGTTAATTTGATGGTCATGGTGGTGGTGTCAGCAATTCAGGTTTATATGCTGAAAAGTCTATTTGAAGATAAGAGAAAAAGTAGAACTTAAAATTCCAACAGTGTCACTTAACATTGAAAAATAAGAGGTAGGAAATTCTAATACACTGTTACAGTCAAGATCATTAGTAGTCTTTACCATAACATTTTCAGAAATTAAGTGTAAGATATATAAAATTTAGTAGAAAAGGAAAGTCCTCATTTTATGTCCAGATAACATTGACCCACTTATATACTTATGTATACAACAGGATATCATACAAAATTTGGATTTAATAAAGCCATATTAACTATTTTTCTAAGTTTAAAAATCTTTCCCAAATATATGAATTAAATAAATGGACAGTGTTCATAAACACACCACCTGTTTGCTTTTACCCACAACATTCTCTGTAAATGTGGAGATCTTATATTAGGTTACAAATCATTTGAGAATTATATAATTATGGACTGAATAGATAATTTTTCTCTATTACATCTCTCCAAACAAAAAAGTAAATAGAAGTATATCATGGAAATAATATTTTTAAGATTTTTCTTTTTGTTTTGTTTTATTTTGTTTTTTGTTTTTCAAGACAGGGTTTCTCTATGTAATAGTCCTGGCTGTCCTGGAACTTGCTCTGTAGACAAGACTGGGCCTTGAACTCACAGAGATCCACCTGCCTCTGCCTCCCAAGTGCTGGGATTAAAGGCGTGCACCACCACTGCCTGGCTATTTTTAAGATTTTTATAACCAAATATAATGTGAAACATTATCCAGAAGTATTAGTTTTTACATACTTAGTCTACAGTTCCAAATGCTGACATTTTGATAATTAAAACTGGAAAGGCATTCTTTCCTCTTAGAAATTAGGCAGTGTCTTTTTTCTCTTTGAAATGACATTACAAAGGTCTTCTTATGTGAAGATATATAAAGGGTAGTTGATGTTTATGAATAGGATGCATTCTGTCTAGACATTAGCTAAGATTAAATTCAAGATAAAATGAATGTATTTTTATATTACCCATCAAAAGTGTTGTGTTGGTTTCTACACAACTATTGATTTTGTTTCTTGTTGTTTGTTTTTTCCAGACAGGGTTTCTCTGTGTAACAGCTCTGACTGTCCTGGAACTCACTTTGTAGACCAGGCTGGCCTCAAATTCACAGAGATCCACCTACCTCTGCCTCCCAAGTTCTGGGATTAAAGGCATGCGCCACCACAGCTGGCCAATAGTTATTGGTTTTGATAATACATTGTCACCAGCAGGTGTGAGGGACATACTTCTGAAGAGATCTGACCTTAGTGTAAATAAATAGCTCCTTTCTAAGTTCTCAAAATCATCAGAAACATGAGGAAAATGAGATAAACTTGAGAATACCAAGTACAAAAAGTTCACCTAAATAGAACCATAATATCTGGAACCAGATGGGCTCATCGTACAATCACAATTCTAATAGAAAATAGAGGAGGGTAATTTTAAGTTCACTGGAAGAAATTGTATTTCTCATAGTTTTTATTTTCTAGTTACTGTTTTGAATTACAAATGGTCAGGTAGATTTTATGAAATGTACATCCTACCATAAGATTTAGCACTGGGTATACATATTTATTATAGTTTTATTATAATTTTCACAGAATTGCTTATGATCACCTACTGACTTTGAAGGATTAAAATAATCCCCAATTATAAACACCTAATATGGATGTAAAAGCCAATACACTCAAAAACTCTGCCTTTCTAGTTTATTAGTCTGTAATACAATCTTATTCAAGTACTAGTAATTTAACTTCATCATGAAACAGAATTTAAATTACACCCATTTATAGTATTATGATAAGTGTATTGTCAATGAGAAATAACAGTCAAATCTGGGTATTGAACCCATATATTTTGTGTGTGTGTATATATATATATTATATACATAACCCATAAATATATATACACATATATATATAGCTGCAATTCTTACTGAGCAATAATGATCTTATACTACCCTGCTATCTCACATACACACACAAAAAATATGGTACTCAGAGAAAAAATTTCACTTACAACTATATTTTTTTTCTCCTTCTTGGGGCCTTGGGAGAAGACTAGAAATTTATTTTTCCCTATTCAGAGGCTTTGCAAAATATGAGATAAATGCCATATATGATCAGTAACTGGCCAAGAAAATGCTCCGGTATTCGAAGAAAAGCTCCTACACCATATAAAGAACAAAGGTCATTGAGATCATTACCTAAAAAAGTCTCCCTTTTCCACTTTCTTTTAAGTACAAGAGAAGCAAGCTATAGGTACCATAACTGAAAAGCAGAGTACACTTAAGAGTCTACTGCATCTTTTCTGTAAGACTGTGATTAAGAATTCTACCTCTTAGATACAGCCAATACTGTACTGTACTCCTAAGTCCTTACCTAACACTGTATTTGTTACATCATCTTGTATGTATGTAATTTGTGCCACTGATTTTTAAATCTATAATTCAGTTACTTCCCCTGACATTTAAAATGGTAGCAGTATCTTTATTGGAAAAATTAACTTAGGAATGTTAAAGATTTTATTTTTATAAACAAAAGTAAAAAGAGATATTAAGAACCACGTTGCCTGTATTAATCTTAAAAAAGTAAAACTGTAAGCAAAAAATGTTTATTTTTTAAATGTGTATTATCTGCTTCATATGAGTCTTTTAAGTAAGCCTTCACTTGATCTGATTTTTATCTTGTTCTTAATTGTATAAATTGCTACAGAAGTCTAACAGAAATGTAGATAGAGATAATCATTCTGAGTTGCATTTGGATTATGTGCTCTTTTACAAGAAGGTCAATTAACAAAAGGTAAGTAAGTATTTGGAAACATTGTTGAAATAAATTATAAATCAAAATATACTTAGGTATATTTACATCTTAAAATTAACAAAAACCATGTCCCTGTAACTTTGTACCTCCAGTGAAAGTTCTTTATCAAATTTTAAAACAAATTAATTTAGCATGTAATGTTTTTTCTTATAGAGTATAATAATGCAGTGCTGCTTAAATTATGCTATATTTGTGTCATCATAAATGAGCAAGAGACTGTGTATACTGGGTTCTTTACAGCTAATAAAAGTTACTGTCAGAGAAATTTTACCAAACTATCATTATTATTGTCCTACTCCTTAAAGCTTTTTTTTTTTCTTTTAAATGTTGAGTCTTCTATCTACATGTACAACTTTTTTATGCCAGAAGAGGGCATCAGATCCCATAATAGATTGTTGTGAGCCACCACGTGGTTGCTGGGAATTGAACTCAGGACTTCTGGAAGAGCAGCCAGTGCTCTGAACCTCTGAGCCATCTCTCCAGCCCTTAAAGCTTTTTTAAAACTTTCTTTTTTGTTGTTTTTTTGAGACAGGGTTTCTCTGTGTAATAGCCCTGGCTGTCCTGGAACCCACTCTGTAGACTAGGCTGGTCAAAACTCAGAGATCTGCCTGCCTCTGCCTCCCAAGTGCTGGGATTAAAGGTACCTGCTTTTAAATTTTCAATTTTAACTAAATTTGTTGTCCTTTCCCATTTTGAACACCAATACCTCTGAGTTTTTGTATGGTTTCACTTTGTTTTGGAACTGCCAGTGTACTTAATTATATCTATACCCAAACATATTTTACCTAAAGCCTTTATGATTAAGAGAAGCAAAGACCAGCCATTGCCCAAAGTGTGTGGTGCTATGCAAGCATTCAGGGGATCTGTTAATTCCTCTACCCAAGAAGAGACTAAGCCTGGCAACCCGAGTTTGATCTTCAGGACCTACGTGAAGGGTGAGAGAGAGAATGACCTCCACATGTACATCATGACACACACATCCACATGAAAACATACAAAAGATAATAGTAAAATATATTTTTTTAATGTTACCATTCTTTAGGCCTAGAATAAGGCTCAGGAAACAATATCTATTAAAATCAATGTGAAAGTTAACCTTAAATATTTACCAGCTAGATGGTCTTGGGAAGTCAAAACTCTTCTTGAGCCTACCCCTTCATTTGTAAAAATAATTTTTTAAGTACATATTAAAACTGTTGATTACAGATATGGTAGTGCTTTAACCCGAGTACTCCAGAGAATGAGGATATTCAAATTGTAAACCAGCCTGGGCTACATGACACCCTCATTTAAAAAAAAAAAAAACCCACAAAATTTATATGAAGGAATACAATGATTAATATAGGGTGGCAGCCCTGTAAATTCCTTTTTTTTTTTTTTTAAATTAGTGTAGTCTTTGTACTAGTGTCCATGAGGCCAGAAGAGTGATTGTGAACAACCGTGTGGGTACTGGGAACTGAACCCTCTACAAGAACCAGAGCTCTTAACCACTGAGCCATCTCAACAGCCCAAATTCTTTTTTTTTTAAAGATTTATTTTATTTATTTATTATTTATTATGTATACACGCCTTTGATCCCAGCACTCGGGAGGCAGAGCCATGTGGATCTCTGTGAGTTTGAGGCCAGCCTGGTCTACAGAGCGAGATCCAGGACAGGCACCAAAGCTACACAGAGAAACCCTGTCTCGAAAAAATAAACAAACAAAAACTCCGAACTGGAGCATTCTCTTATTAGTTTTTTGAATTTAGTATGTACATGTGTGTGAACACACACCATAGCGTTCTTAGGGGTAGGGGACCAGTGTCAAGAGCACAACTTTCAGGAGCCAATTATCTACTCCTTATGTAGGTCGCAGGGATTGAACTCAGGTAGGCAGGCTTGGTGGTGACATCTTAACATGCTGAGCCATCTTACTGGCCCAAGATTTGTATCTTTTTTTTTTAAAGGGTCTGAATGTTTAGTATGCAAGGTTCTCTTTGACTAGACTGCAACAAATGCCTGTCATTTTCTAAACTATTTTCAAATACCGAAGACAAAAGTAAATACGCTAATCTGGAAGGCACTTCTGGGAGCTTTTAGCCTCTTCTGTCTTTTCCAATGTTGCCCCTCCCAAATAAAGTCAAATTTTCACTCAGCATTCAAATATCTTAAATTTTATTTTTGTTTTTTGATACAGGGTTTCTCTGTGTAGTTTTGGAGCCTGTCCTGGAACTCACTTTGTAGCACAGGCTGGCCTCAAACTCACAGAGATCTGCCTGCCTATGCCTCCCGAGTGTGCTGGCATTAAATCAAATGTCTTAAATTTTTTTGTAAGTGCATTATTTTTAATTTTTTTCTCTCCAATATTCTTTTCCTCACTTATCTTTAACAAACTTGGTTACTAAGTTATTCATCAGTACAGTACAGACTTAGCTCACTGTGTTCAACCCCCAGCACAGCCAAAAACAGTATGTGCAGGCTGGTGAAATGGCTCAGTAATAAAATGTTTCCAGTGTAAATCTAAATGCCGGGTTAGGGATTTAGCGCTTGCAAGGCCCTGGGTTCGATCCTCAGCTCCAAAAAAAAAAAAAAAAAAAGGAAATCTAAATGCCTAAATACAACCCCTGGAACCCACGTAACAGTGGACAGAGAGAACTGACTCCACAGAGTTGTCTTCTGACTTTTCAAAAATGCACTGCAGCATGCATGCACATACAAACACATACATATACATGCCATGTAAACTTAAGACAGGGTTTCACTATGTATCCTAAGCTGGCCTGGAATTGAGATCTACCAGCCTCTCTGCCTCACCAGTCCTGGGAATGAAGGCATGTGCCACCATGCCCAGCAAAATAAAATCTTTTGGGGAAAAAACTATGAATTTTCCTCAGCATTTGCCTACGTCACTTGGGTTTTGTTGTGAATCTTTTGTTTTTTGAGACAGGGTCTCACTGTGTAGTCCTGGAATTCTGAGATCCACCTACCTCTGCCTCCCTGACTCACCATACCAGGCTATTGATTTTTTAAGAATTATGTGTGTTTTCCCTGCATGTTTATAAGTGCACCATGTGTCTACCTAATACCTCCAGAAGTCAGAAAAATCAGAACCCCTGAACTAGTTACAGACGGTTGTGAGCCCCCATGTGGGAATGTTGGGAACCAAACCTGGTCCTCTGCTAGAGTAGCAGGTACTCTAAACCACTAAGCCATCTCTCCAGCCCCAAAATTGTTGATTTTTGAGATAGGGTCTCAAGTAGCCCAGGCTTGCCTTGAGGTATAGAGCTGATAAGTCTAAACTACTCATCTTCCTGTTTCCCTCTCTCCAGTGTTAGAATGAGAAGCATGAACCACCACTTTCAGTATTATTCCGGGCTAATAATCAAGTCCTGGGCCCAATGCAAGATAAATAAGGACTTTCCAATTATATTAGTATTACTTTAAAACATTTTCTTCTTCTGCAAAAATTTTATTCTAAAAATTGTTTTTGTATACTGTAAATTATTTTTGTATACTGTAATAACAAGAAAGAAACACATCTACAGGGGCTAGAGAGATGGCTTGGTATAGCACTTGTTGCTCTTGCAAGGACCTAGGTTCAGTTCCCAGCACCCACAAGATGGTTCACACACACCTGTAACTCCAGTTCCAGGGAATCTGGAGCACTCCCTTTGACTTCCACAGACACCAGACACATGTGGTGCACATACAAACATGAAGGAAAAACACAACTCACTTTCATTTAAATTTTCTACATACCTGTCATGTATCCATCACAAAGAAATCTGTGGGCTGTTTCTACTTTTAAGTATTCAAGAGCATGCTTTTAAAATAAGGGATATGGGCTGGGGGAATACCGCTTAATCTGTTGCATTGTTCTCTAGCACAAGTGAAGCCCTGGGTTTGCCCCAACACCTCATAAAATGCAGCATGGTAGTTGCAAGCCTGTAATCCCAGCACTCAGAAGATGGAAGCAGGAGGATCAGAAGCACAAGATCATCCTAAATTGCAAGCTCCAGAGGAACCTGGGATACATGAAACTGTCTCAAAAGATAATAATAAAAATAAAAACTATAAAATTCAAGCTGGAAAAATAGCTTGCTATTCTTTGGAGGATGTGAGGTCAGTTCCCAGTACCCACATCATGGGGCTGCTCACGGCTGCCTGTAACTACAGCTCCAGGGGATCCAGTGCCCTCTTCTGGCCTTGGTAAACAGAAGGCAGGTAGCATACATTCAAACACACTCCAAACATGGTCTCTCTGTTAAAATAAAAGAACGTAAGCATCTGGGAAAGTGCGGCAGAAGCTACAGGCATGGACTAGAGCATGCAGGACTCCTCACGATTCAGTGTGCCCCCAAAGCCACTTCTTCTACCACCATCAAGCACTACTTACTACCCTCTCCCTCAGCCAAGCCTACCTTCATGCTTCAACATTCTCTTATTACTACTCATTTCCTTGACTTAATGCCTACTTCTCTTCTGTTTCTTCTACTTAATGACATCATTAGATTCCCAAGTCTTCAAACTCCATGCTGTCAATCATACTGCTTCTGCCTAGCCCTAGTAACTGGCTTTGAAGCTAGAATCTTTTCCCTCTCTAATTCATTCTACAGATGTTTAATCACCTTAAAATATACCTAATCTAGCAGAAGCCATGTGCACCAGAATCTAGATCATTCGTCACCTAAATCGTGCCATTGTTGAGTCAAATTCTTGAGTCCAAGCAACCTCTAAAATAAAATAAGAACTAGCCACAGAAAACAGATCAGTCCCAGAGAAAGTTCCCTGGGTCAAAAATAGAAAAACCAAAAAGAGGGTATCTGCAATACCTAAAATCCAAATATCTATGAAGATTTGAATACAAGACAGCATATGTTTATATTAAATGTATACAAGAGGCCAGTGTAGTGGTGCACACCTTTAATCTCAGGAGACAGAGGCAAATGTATCTTTTAAGAGTTCAAGACCAGCCTGGCATCCATAATGACATGATACCTCGAAAAAGGACCAAAACAAAACAAAACACCTCCACTGGTAGGAACGTCTGTTAAGAGAGTGGATGTGTGACAAGTCTACGTACTTGATGCTTCTTGACTGGCTAGAGGCATAAGGATACCTTGATATTCATCCAACGGACATGATCTAAGTAAGTAAAAGATTTCAAAACAGAATCTAGAGCAGGTCCTATTACTGCTCCTTTGATTGGTTTCTTCCAGGTTTCCAGATCTTTTGCCTTTTAATCCCAATTTTCCTTAAAATTATGGCTAACAGGAACCAATAAGATGCTGGGCAGTGGTGACACACACCTTAAATCCCAGCACTTGGGAGACAAAGGCAGGCGGATCTTTGTGAATTCGAGGCCAGCCTGGTGTACAGAGTGAGATACAAGACAGGCACCAAAACTACACAGAGAAACCCTGCCTTGAAAAAAGAAAAAAAAGAAAGGGAGGGAGGGAGGGAGGGGGAGAGAGAGAGAGAGAAAGAGAAAGAAGAAAGAAAGAGA
>CABHPQ010159126.1:23588-43053 GCA_902168405.1 Peromyscus aztecus
GAAGGAAGGAAGGAAGGAAGGAAGGAAGGAAGGAAGGAAGGAAGGAAGGAGGCGAGCATAGTGTAATCCTAGCAGCCAAGGGGTAGAAGCAAGAGGATCAGAAGTTCATGACCATCTTCAACTACAAAGCAACTTCACGGCAGACATGAACTACACTAAGATCCTAATGAAAGAAAGCAGGGAGAGGCAGAGACAGTGAGTTTATAAAGTAATAAACCGGACATTATCCCACTACAGATTTATTACATCATCTTGAAATCTGGAAGTAATCAAGAAGGAAATATAGAAATCAAACTTGAGTCTTAATGACCGAAAAGACTCCTCAAAGAACTTACCTACAGTGATATTTTAGGTTTGGGGTTGGAGAGATGGCTCAGAAGTTGACCCGGGTTCAGTTCTCACCACCACACACATCTCA
Source organism: Peromyscus aztecus (assembly GCA_902168405.1). Classification (NCBI taxonomy): domain Eukaryota; kingdom Metazoa; phylum Chordata; class Mammalia; order Rodentia; family Cricetidae; genus Peromyscus; species Peromyscus aztecus. The sequence goes on from CABHPQ010159126.1 coordinate 24,007, forward strand.
TGACTGCATGTAACCATTTTCAGAGAATCAGATCACCTCTTCGGACCTCTTGTGCACCTGTACCCAAGTGGTGCACATGTATACATGCAGGCACTCACATACACGTCAATCTTGAAGAAAAAAGTAATAAAGTGGTTTAACAAATTTTCAAACTAAGCCAGGCAGTGGTGGCTTAGCACTGGGAGACAGAGGCAGGTGGGTCTCTGTGAGTTCGAGGCCAGCCTGGTCTATACTGTGAGTTCCAGGACAGCCAGGACGGTTACACAGAGAAACTTGGGGGGGGGGGGGGGGGGGGGGGGGCTGGAGAGATGGCTCAGTGGTTAGGAGCACTGTATTCTTTTCCAGAGGTTCTGAGTTCGGTTCCCAGCACCCACATGGTGGTTCAGAACCATCCATAGTTCGATCTGGTGCCCTCTTCTGCCCTATAGGCATGTATGCGGACAAAATACTGCACACATAATGAATAAATAAATATTTTTAAAAGACCATTACACAGGAGGCCACAGGCATGTACAGAACGTCTTTCAAATGTTTTAAAGACTGAGCACTCAGTCCTTCAGAAGAGACATTATTATGCTAGTTTCACATCGCTGATCTTATACACATTGAGTACATTCTACAAACTCCATAAAAATGCCATTCACATGAGGCCTGAGAAAAATCTAACTAAATACTAATAAAAAATATGTTTTTCAAATGTCTGCCGTAAATCAAACAGTGAAGGGAAAGATGAATAGGAATCTCACTTATACAACTTAAGTAAAACACAGCTCTCTGAATAGATGAAGATAGGTTTCTTCTGAATCCCAGAATCTAATCAATATTTATATGTATAATTCAGCTACTATTTGGCTTAAAAGGGCTTATTGGGAAATGTTATCATTTTTACTATTTTCTTTTTTTTTTCCTAAATTGTTTATTTTTAAATGTTTGCAGCTTTTTATTTCTTTTCCCTTTTCTTTAATTCCAAGACAGGGTCTCTCTGTGTAGCTTTGCGCCTTTCCTGGAACTTAGTCTGTAGCCCAGGCTGGCCTCGAACTCACAAAGATCCACCTGCCTCTGCCTCCCAAGTGCTGGGATTAAAGGTGTGCGTCACCACCGCTCGGCATATTCACTATTTTCTACAGAGAAAATATTTTCCAGTTTCAAACAACAACAAGGCCAGGTGGTAGAGGTTCAAGCCTTTAATCCCAGCACTCAGGAAGCAGAGACAGGTGGATCTCTGGGAGTTCCAGGCCAGCCTGGTCTACAGAGTGATTCCAAGACAAGCTCCAAAGCTACACAGAGAAACCCTCCCCCCCCCCCCCACACACACACAAAGAAAAAGAAAAAAAAAGAAAGAAATCAGGAAGCGGTGGGTGTTGCTGTGCTACTGTGGGGAAAGGACTGTGCTGTTAGTGGGAGAAGAGCATGAGAAGCAACCTGCTGAAGAAACAAAGAAAAAAGACAGGAAACACAAACCCCCATTTCAGTGACAGAATCAAACTTTTCAATTTTCTTTCTAGAAACTTACAAATTCCAACGCTTATTTTTATAGTAAAAAGATTATTTAAAAGAAAATGCAATTTACTGGCAAAATCATAGAATGTGGGCTTTGGAGAGGCAGGGCATGGAAACAGCCTGGTCCCCAAAAGGAGGACTAGATAGCGAGGATTTCCAACTTCACATTCAACGTTTCTGGTATGACTATAGACCTCTGTGAGGAAGGAGGCATTTCCCATGAAGAATATTGCCTCCCAGATACATTAAAAAAAATATATACAATGTTAAAAAATTTTTTTTTTCTTTTTTGGTCAGATTCAGTTGAGTAAAACGTTACCTAGGGCTCTAATTATTGGTCTCTCTCCAGATACCAATTTTTGTACATTCGGGATTATCAGCTCCAGGAGAAATGCATGTCCTACAGTAGGGACAAAGGGGATGACTGAATATAAATATAAGAAACAGGACATAGACTAGGGTTTTGAGAAAATCTTACTCTGGATCACCAACAGGCTCCAAACTCCCTGTCTCAGCCTCTCAAGTGCTAGTAAAACATCACAGGCCTCTTGTTTGACACCAGGAATGTTGAACAGGATACTTGTCTTATCCAAAACTACATAATCTATCACCTGTGAAGGTTTTATATGCTTGTTTTAGAACCAATGGGAAATCATTTAAATGACAAATTACATTCCTAGAAAGAAAAAAAAATTACTAAGAATCCAATTTTTATACACATCTCCAGAAACAGAAAAATGTAACAAGGGGAGTGGGCTAACTAAGAAGACTCTGCCAGGGACAAATGGGCAGTGATCCCGTTTATTTGTAATCTTATTCTTATTCATTTTAAATTTTTAATTAATTTAGACAGATTCTCACTATGTATGTAGCCCAGGCTGGCCTCCAATTTTTTGTTTGTTTGTTTGTTTGTTTTTTGGGTTTTTTGTTTGTTTTCAAGATAGGGTATCGCTGTGTAGCCCTGGCTATCCTGGAACTCACTCTGTAGCACAGGCTGGCCTTGAACTCACAGAGATCCACCTGCCTCTGCCTCCCAAGTGCTGGGATTAAAGGTGTACCAAATCTTAATCTTCCTATCTCAGCCTCTCAAATAGTGAGAGATACTGGCATTCACCAGCACACTGAGCTTATTCTAATTTTAAATAAAGAAAATTAACATTTCATGTAGCTATTAATCTGAGACACTGGTATATAACTGACAAACATTTTTATGTAATCCCATCTATTTACCTTAAGAGATTCAATCGGTTTGCTTACAAAGTTTCTCCAATGTCAGAATGTATCACACATCTCGACTCCCTAATTAACAACAATTAGAAAAACACCCATGATTAGATCAAGTTCTTACTTTACATTTAACTGTTAAGTTTTTATTTTCCTGAGCAAAGACTATGACATATCAAATGCATTAAGAAAAACTGAATGGGACTTTTGGAGTTTTGTATTCAAATATAATTAAGAAAGAAAATTTCTCCATAGAGAGGGCCTGGGGGAGTGGCTAACTGCCACTATTGCATGGGTATCTTCCTTAGCCATAAAACAACCTCTTTCAAACTCTAGTAACTGTTTTAAGCCAGAACATTCCAACCAATATTTAATAGTACCTAAGAGGAACACAATAAAGTAACCCAAAACAATTTTATCCCCAACACTGATATACAGGAATCTAAATAAATCCAGAAAACAAACTAAATACAAATACTTGGACATTAACCTGTCAACAAAAAATGAAGATGGGACAACCTCAACTCACACACACACAATAAACTTCCACTAAACATCTTCCTGGCAAGTTCTGACTTCCATTATATTAGAACTTACAGACTGGCTTGGCGTTATACAAACTCGTAACCTCAGCACCTTCAGAGAACAGAAGACTGCCTGAGCTCAGAAGTTTGAGACAAGCATTGAGAATTTATAGTTCTGGTAAGAATTTGTTTATCATATAGTACCAGGATCTTACAAAATGTCTTAAATTAAAAAGGAGAGAGATTAAAATAAGGCCTACTACAGTCTCTTCCGGAGCTGCTACCAAGTCTCTCTTAAGTCTGCCTGCTCTTCTGAGTCAGTCTTTTCTTTTTCTTCTACCTTCTTCAAAAACCTGGGCATACTTTCATGACGCTTTTTCTAAATCTTCACTTCTGGTTTGTAGCCGCTTGCTGAACATGCTGGAGCCTAACTCAAAAGGATGGCTTGTCCGATCTTCATGTCTGCCTATTCCACCAGCTGCCAAGATCTACAGCTTGCTTGCTCTTTTGTTTTTCACTTAAATGCTTAAAAAGAAAAAGAAAAGGAAGGTATATTATTTTTACAACTTTTCAATCTGTAGTTTAGGGACAAAACATTTTAGCAAAAATGGTAAATATTTTTACATGTGCAACAACACCTATGTGGAAGAAACAGCTGTGAGGTCTGAAATTCTCTGATATTTGGAACAGAGTAGGACAGAGACATACTGTCTTTCAAATACAAAGCTCGATGCAAGCTGCCTAAATAACCTTTTTAAAAAGATCATTTAAGATGAAAACACAGTATTTATTAATGTTATTATAGGGGCAAAGGAAATGAAAGCAAAGGTCTTTAAAGATTAGCTCAAGTAAGTAAAAGTAGAATTAGAAAATCCTTCTCTCCCTAGATAAATAAAAGCAGTTTACTACTGCACCAGTGTGTATTTTCAAGCAAATACAGAAGAAAAACTCATTAGCTCTTTAAAAAATACACACATTTAATGTTGGTCTGTTTTAATTCTAAGTAAAGCAATTTCAAAAATACAAACTGAACATCAGAGCCATGTGAACCACCATGATAAAAGAAAACAGACATTCACAATAATTACGTCTAAAGACAGTTCAGCTTGATAAATTGTCTTCTGAGTATCTCAAAGAGCTACTAAAAATACTGCTGGTGTTCAGTTAGAATTAAAGGATTTTGGGGAAATGAAATATGGTACAGCTAGAGTGAATAAGGATACACGGGAATTACATTTTGCATTACCCCTAGATACAAACAAACATTCAAAAATCAACACAATCTCTGTGTGTTATTCAAAATATTGCAGCTGCAGGAAAGGCAACTTTAAATTAATAGCTAGGGGAAATCAAGTTTTGGTGGAGGTGAACAGAAGTGACAGTTTGTAATTTGCACTTTGTAAAGCTCATTTATACCTGGGTCAACCAGGAACCAAATGCAGGACAATGAAGTTCTCTGCTTCTTTTGGCTATAATGTGACAAGAAAAGTCATCTTTTGAAGATGCTTAAAGAAATAAAGCATGTTTCTTTAAAAACAGTCAAATAATCAATTAATGGAATAAATAAGCACTAACCCACAGTTTTACCATTCTGTCATCAATACACTTCACAGATTTTTCATTTTGGCAGACACTTCCCCAATTTTTTGTCTAAAATCCACCAATGGTTTAAAAAGTAAAATGAAGAGCTACCTAAACAATATTTTTCTGTTTACTCTTTGGCTAAGAAAGAAAACAAAACAAAACAAAACAAAAAGAAACAGAAGACAACTCTAACATGTGATAAAAGAAACTTTTTTTAACATGTAAAATAAAAATATCAATTTAAATCTTGGTACATTTTATAAAAACAAGAGGTAATGTTGTAATAAAACAGCAGTTAGCCTCAGCTAGCAACATACTGTTTGTTAACCCTGTGCAATAAAATACTTTGTTCATACTACGCTTATTCAAACATGACTAACAATTACTACAGACATTTCAGGAGTCTTCACCGCGCTCCTACAGACTTACTGTTAAAACTGAGACATTTACAATCATAATGTGCCACGATAAATTGAAAATGTCACTTCTAATAGGATAATGTAGATATCACTTGAATTTGTTTTAGGTATTTAACAGCTGAGTTACAAGGACTGAAAAGCATTCTAAAAGCCCATGAACACTGTTGTTCACACCCTTCTTCAGTACACACTAAACTTGTTTGACACATTTCTCTTCATACATAGCAAGCAACAGCACCCAATAAAAGCCTGAGAAGAAATGCTGCTGTGTAAATACTGCAACTATTCCTGAAGAAATAATTATGGGATATATACTCCAAAGCTGCCCACTCCCATAATTTGTATTGCATAGGTCACATAATCACACACACATGTACACACGTATGTGTACACATGTACATGCAGAGAATATATTAAGACGACGATGAAGTCTAGTCACAGAGCAATTTACAGGCTCAATATATTTTTTACACTTTGCTTGAAAGAAATTTCATATTTTACAGTCTTTCAGTAGACATTATATACACTGCACTTCATGAAATCTAAAGGGTATGAAATAAATTTTTCCAACATTTTGGTAACAAAACACACAATGTTTCTCCAAATACTTGTGCTATCTACATGATCTGTTTGCTCTGGTAATCACTAATCACAAAAATGGACTCAATGGAATAATTAGAAAAAGTATCTAACACCATGCATGGGTTTGAATCAGGTTTAATATCCTATCCTAGAAACATTCTACAAATCTTAAGATTTAAAAAAATTAAGTATCTCCTCTGATTTTTAAAAGATATCTTTTTATGACAACATCTGCAACATTGACAAGTACATGTTAAGGCTAGTATCATCTCCTTTGTGATTTTTTTTTGTGTTTTCTGTTTGTTTGTTTTTTTAAGAAAGATAATAAAACCCACACTCTTTTAGGGCTTTAAACTGTACCAAGAGAAAATGAGTGCAGTGAACATAATGTTCAGTCCTACAGTCAGGATGCAGTCGCTCCTTCCCATTCCACAAGGTACTGCACCTTCCCATCAAGCGTCACCCGGCGAGCCAAAACGCGGTATTTCTCACCACATGCTATTCTACCCGCAGCACCAAAATAACTAGTGATGGAGTTTTTCAGGTGATTGAGTTGCAGCTCCTGATCGGCTAAGTTATTCAGGATTTCTGTGTTAAGTTCTTCAAACTGGTATTCTTCTTTGCCTTCATCATCTTTTACAACTTCTGAGTTCTGAATCTGGAGTGCTCTTCTTGGAAGGCGACCTCTTCTTCTCCGCAGATGTGGTATTGCAGCAGGCCAAGCTCTTCCTGTGCGAGTTCTTTTTCTAGAGTCAGATAATCTAGGGTGGGGAAAAGAAAAGTTGTTTTTCTAGCCCGGAGTTTAAAATCTTTGCCCTGGCAAAAGGCTGTGACTGATTCAGACATTTAAAATATAAAAAAAATTCCTAAAGCAAGGCATACACTTTTAGACCCAGAACTCTGGAGGCAGAGGCACGCAGATCTCTGTGAGGCCAGCCTGCTCTACACAGTGAGTTCCAGGACAGCCAGAGCTACATGGAAACCTGTCTCCAAAAAAGGGAGGGGGTAGGGGGTTGGGGTTAGCTTTAACAGAAAAGTGTACAGCTTTTGCATAATGGCCAGTCCACATATTCTTTGACAAATTTGGTACACACCTATAATCTTGGTATTTAGTAGTTTGAGGCAAGAGGATTGCCACGAGTTTCAAGTTCTGGGTTGAAAAGCAAAGCATTTAATGTAGGAGTCCTCAAGATGGCTGAGTGAATAAAGGCACCTGCTACCAAACTGACAACCTGAATTCGACCCCCAGAACCAACAAAATGAAAGGAGAGCACCAACTACTTTATGACCTCTACCCACACATGCTTGTGCATATCCACATCCAAAATAAATGGAGGGAGAGAGGGAGGGAGGGAGTGTTTGTGTGTATGTATGTCCATGTGTGTGTCTGTCCATTACTAGGGACTGAATCTAGGACCTCATGCAAGAAAAAAAAATGTTTTAAGAATAATTTTAGTGTGTGTGTGTGTGTGTCTATGTCTTTGTCTGTCTGCCTGTCTGTAATGAATGCCACATACACAGAGATGCCCAGGAAGGCCAGAAGACGGTTGTAAGCTGGTAGATGTGGGTGCTGGGAACCAATGGGGTCCACTCTAAGCACTTTTAAACCACTGAGCCATCTCTCCAAGCCAAAGGGGAAAAAACTCAATTTAAAAAAAAAGTAGTGTTTGTATTCTAAAAGCAAAAATATTCAGATGATTAACAACACTACTCCTCAAAAACCTCAAGGTTCACTTAAATCAATACCAACTGCTAAGGTATTCAATCAACATTATACAAAGAAAGAATCTGAAAGGAAATCAGGGCTACAAAGAGAAATCCACTCTCAAAAAAAAAAAAAAACAAAAACAAAAACAAAAACAAAAAAACAACGTATGCCCTTGCTCAAGGCAATGCATTACCTACCCACTCATGCAGGCAATCCTAATGAAATGCAGTGGGATATATAAATAGATAAAATGTAGGACTTGTTGAGAAGTAAAGTAAGAGGGTGTGTGTGTGTGTGTGTGTGTGTGTGTGTGTGTGTGTGTGTGTGTATTTGGGGGTGGGGGATCAAGACAGGGTTTCTGTGTAGTCTTGTCTGTCCTGGATCTCACTCTGTAGACCAGGCTGGCCTCGAACTCACAGAGATCCACCTGCCTCTGCCTCCCGAGTGCCGGGATTAAAGGTGTGCGCCACCACCGCCTGGCGCATCTGTAGTTTTTATTTTGAAAGAACAAGGAAACTGTTTTTTAAAAAAAGTAAGCAGGGAAACTCTTCGGTAACAAAGTTACAAGACTCACTCAGGAGGCAGAGTGAGGCTGATACTATGAGTTCAAAGCCAGTCTGGCCTACAAAGCAAGTTCCAGAGGAACTGTTACAGAAGAAAACTTCTCTCACAAAGAAAGAAAGTTACAGACTCACAAGCCTCCTCCCTAGTTATAAAAACAGTGAAAACTCACGGGGAGGGGCTCTTTCGGAGTCGTCTACACGTTATGCCGGACTGACGCAGCTTGATGAGTATCAGCTGTGCTCCACGGTGACACAGTGGCCTGTAAGCCACCCTCTACCCCCTCCCCCGAAAAATCCCTCACTATGCTTAAAATAATAATAATAATTTTATTAAAAATTTTTAAAAAAAGAAAGAAAACAAAAACCTAAGCCAGGCAGTGGTGGTACATACTTTTAATCCCAGCATTCAAGGCAGAGGCAAGCAGTTCCAATCTCTGAGTCTAAGGCCAGCCTGGTCTACAGAGCAAGTTCTATACCTGCCTCAAAAAAAATAAATAAAATAAATTTAAAAAACCAGAGTAGGGCTGGGCATTGGTGGCGCACACCTTTAATCCCAGCACTCGGGAGGCAGAGCCAGGCGGATCTCTATGAGTTCAAGGCCAGCCTGGGCTATAAAACGAGATCCAGGAAAGACACCAAAACAACACAGAGAAACCCTGTCTCGAAAAAAAAACAAACAAAAAAAAAAAAGAAAAGAAAAGAAAAAAGAAAAAGAAAAAAACCAGAGTAGGAACATAAAATACCTACCCATAATGCCTGGAAATGCTAGATGAGGTAGTTTCTTTTGCACTGGAAGCACCCATGAGGTCCACATCTGAGGTACTGGATGAATGTGCAATTCCCTCAGTTCTCCTGAGACAAAAGAATTTAAATGGTATAACAACTATATTACATAACAATAGAAATACTAATTCCCTCACAAAGAAAATTCCTAGGAAAGAAAAAAATTAACTATTTACCCTATAGAACAAGGTAAATCCAACGCAGAATTCTCTGAAACTGATTCCTTATCCTGGAAAATTACCAAAAAAAAAAAAAAAAATTAAAAGAAAGAAAGAAAAAAAACATACTAAAGGAACAGTTCTGCTGTAACTGTAATAAAACACTCAATAATTACACAGGCCTTTACTGAGAACATTTATAAACAAACCTTCTTACCAAATGTGGCTCAGCAGTTTTCTGAATCATTTTTCTTGTATATGGGCCAGGAGGACGACCTACAGATTTCTTCTTTCCTTTTTTTTCTATCCCATTGCTTACGTCCCTGAAACAGAAAGCCAGTTTGTATTTAATCTTTGCATAAAGCAAAAAGGACAGTGGCTTTACACAGCTAATTAAATAACTTTAATTACATAAAAGTGTTCTCTTTACTATAACTCTAATATGCTTATCACTTCAAGATTTTAAAAATAATGAATCACCAGAGAGCCATAAATGGATAGATTTTTTTAAATTTTTACTACTAAAAATGACTACAAAATTAGTCTTGTGAAAATACCAGTATTAAAGTTTCAGTATCTATCAAAAGTTCAGTTCATCTTTAAATATATAGTCACATACATAATATCTCATATATGACATATAAACTCTTGAGTGACACCATCAGAAACAGGATCAAGCCAAAGGTAGCAGAACATAAACAAGAAATAAAAGCTTCCATACTGGGGACAGGGCCACTGACAGGTCAAACAGCAAACGAGAAAATCATTCTCAAAGCATAAAGCTAAGTACCAAGCAATACCAAGAGGGAAAGTCCAAAAGCCAAGACTATCTCTGAAAGAGGAGAACAAAAGGTACAAACAGCAGCGTGCAGCCTACAGACTCCATCAACAACAGCTGCTACAGAAAGGACACAGGAGGGATACAGGATGTTTCCTGTGTGAAAGGCAGACGTTCACAAATAAATACAGTGTCACACGGACATTATCAGGAAAATACAATGAAACAGAAAATCAACACTGCTACAGTAGACCGGAAAGAAGATAAACCAGGAAAGACTCAAGGTGGACGCAGGTGGAAGGATGACATCAGGGAAAGAGAAGTAGGACTAGAAGTCAAAAATCTTAAGGACAAGGATGGATGGAATACACACTTTGCTAGGCAAGTGCTCTACCACTGAGCTAAATCCCCAACGGAATACACACTTTTACAAGATAATCTAAAGACAGTGTAAAGAGGACCACTGAACTAAAAGTAATAATACACTCAGCCTTAAGAGGACCAGAGTACACATAGGGCCCAGAAGGCAGGCAGGATGCTTTGAAGGAAGCTGAGCCCTTCTTAGTAGCATGAGGTAATCTGAGAACTGCCACAGACGAAGCATTCTACTAATATCATCACAGCAATGTGACGTTTGTGGGATTCTTTTTTTCTAATCTATAATGGCAAATGATAGTAAAGGATTAGATAAAATTAGAAAATGGTAGGAATAAGCATTTCCTTTTTAAATGAAACCATATAGTAGTATGTACTCTGTTAAAACCTTAAAATAGCTGTAAGGTATGGCCAATGTTTTGTAAAGACATTTTCTTACTCTCCAGCATAACTATTCCACACTTCCCTCTGCATACAGCACTTTCAAGAACCCTTACACCTCACATTTCCTTGAGAAAATAGACTCCCAGCCAATAACTTTATTCTCTAATTTCTACAATCCTATCTATACCCATATTTTGTTTGTTTTTTTTTTTTTCAAGCCATTTCATCAGAAAGATGTTTCATCTGCTATCAAAAGCTATTCTCAGGCTGAGGCAATAGAACCCTTCCCTTTGGTTTCTCAAAGAGGTTAGGTTCACTCTGTGCTACACTCATCTTTTCTTATCCACCAGGTCATTCTTGGTACACAAAAATGGATTCAAATTACTTCCTAACTACTAAAACAGCCGTCATGTTCTACTACCATTCCCATCTTCAGCTGCCAATCCATTTGTCTGCTTACTTTACAGTAAAACTTCTCAGCTTTGATGACAGTTTCCTCTCCATTCTTTTCTGCCTAATTCAGGATTCTCAATTCCCTTCTATTCCTCTTCTCTTTATTATCTTCATTATTATTCTGACTCAGTGTCCCTGACATGCAGGAGAAGCATATTTTTTATACATAAATCAGGAAGTGCAGATACAGTCACACTTCATTCACCTCAGTCAAATCTTTACTACTCTAAATATACTACTTTTGTCAAGGTCACCAATAACATGATGTTACAATATCCAGTAAACATTTTCCTCTTGCATTTTACTAGTTTCCAGTATCATTTAATTTATCCATCATTATTGAAACAATTAGCTTCTTTTGATTTTCGTCACATCAAAGCTCCTGGTTTCCTTCTACCATGCTGGTCATGCTGTTCTCATCTCTTTTGTTTATTTTATACTTTTCAATCTTATAAATTTCTAAATCCAGACACCATCTGCAATCCCATTCTCTTCTCTACTTGTTCCCTAGATCATTTTACTCATTCTAACTTTAGAAATCAGCTTTTAAGTTTATATCATCAATCCTGACCTTAGAAACAGAAGTCACCTACATATCATTTAGATATGTGTCACAAGAATCTTGACTCAATGAACAGAAACAGGAAATGCTCCAACCACCTCACCATCATGTTTTCTTATCCTGGTAACAAACCAGCATCCATGAGTTGCTCAAGCTGGAAATTTGTTAACTTATCCTTCCTCCTATTTTCTCATAAATTTAGTTCAGTAGCAAATCTCATCAATTCTCCCAAAACCTATTAATACTCCACTTCACTGCCCAAGCAGGCATCTCATCCAGACAAAACGAGGCTTTATCTTTTCCTACTTCTATTCTAACCTCTGAACTACCTTCCAAATAATTGTTTTAAGGACAATTAAGTCTGCTTAAATTTAAAGGGCAACCATTGTTTGATGGGAACAGGGGATCCCCATCTACAAGTTGCTGTATGATCAAGACCAAACCAATCTTTTAAATATCCAATCCTTACTCTCTAGTTCCCATTCATATCAAACTAGTTTTCTATGGATTTCTAGACTATGTCTCATGGCCTCCACGTCTGTACTGCATCATGGAGTATTTTGCCCCTTTATTCTTCATACTGTTAGATTACTCTAAATTAAGTCTCCAATATTATCTTATACAGTCCTCCCTTACGCCTCCTCTTTCAATACATTGTTCCCATCTCTACTGACCCAGTGGGGTCTAAAACAGTGTGTTAACTCTAAATGGCATCAGAATAATCAACAATTATTTTACTTGTTTATTACATATTTTCCTCACTATAGTGTAACCCCATCAAGGAAAAGGGAAAAGTATGTCTTGTCATTATATCTTCAGCACTAGAAAGTAAGGCATCTGATGAAAGTGCTGAATGAATAAATAAAAAGTAAATCAACAAATGTAAATATTTTATTTCTTTAAATCAACTATCTATTCTTTGAATGCCAAAAGCCTAAAATAAATAAATATCTAACATCACATTTTCTTACCTTGTCTAAGAAGGAAATCATGAAGTGGATTTGGAGTTGGGGGATTAGTCCAGGTCACTGGGCCACTTTCACATGCTCTAATGCAACCATATAACGCACATATGCAGTCACAGATAAGCTAAGAGAAAACTACGCCACAGATCAACTTTTACCTTGAATCAGATATAGGTTTGGATGCCTTTCTGCCTTTAATTTTAAATTCATGAGATGTTCCTTCAGGTTCTTTCTCTGCTTTGAAAGCCACATTTGGTGGCACAGGAGGAACACGAATTCGCAACCCAAACAAATGCTTCTTCTTCTTTATTTCTTTCCCAGACATAAACCTAAATTTTTAAAAAAAAATTTACTAAAATTTTAAAAACTGCACATATACATGGAAGACCTAACTTACAACTTTTAGATACAGGCCCTTATGAATAAAAAGCTACCCATACCACAAAAGTATTTTCCCCTTGATTTCCTTGATTCTTATCTACCCCAGAGCAGGCTACAGTTTCTGATCTACAGGCTACAGGCTATCACAGGTGTCAGGGAGAGGACAAGAATAGAGAAAAGTTTCATGGTCACCTTCTTCCAAACATGGCTTCTGGATTAGGTGTGATAACAGACACCTACAGTCCCAGTACAAGGGAAACCAAGCTGGGAGGATTATCTGAATTCAAGTTTTTGTGGTTACTCCTGTTATGAGACAGGGTCTCATTATGAAGGTGAAATGGCCTTGAATGCATGATTCTCCTGCCTCAACCTCCTCAGTGCTTGACCTTATAATCCTGCTTCTGGCTCTGAACACAGGACCTTGGGCCAGCCTGATCATACATCAATACCCTGCATCAAAATTAATAATTAAATAACTAACTTCATAAAGTACTTAGTGCCAATAAATTCTATTTCAGAGTATAATTGTAGCACACAAAATCTGACCAGAAATAACTTTTTAAAAGAGGCCATCTCTAAAGACCCAAAAAATAAAATGAGTATAAAGAAGCCCAGACATCAAGTTGAAAGCAATTTAGACCCTGTAAGTGTTAGCATAGGCTTAGGCCTCTGAAAAACACACTCTCCCCTGGCCTACCTTTAGTCTTTAAGATTTTTGTAACCAAACATTTCCATGTACCTTAACTATACCAGAGTCTTCCTGGCCAAAAAACCTCCATTAGTCAGTTGTTTGAAATGTTCTTCACTTTTATGCACCTTTAAGAATGTGCAGCTCGCCGGGCGTTGGTGGCGCAGGCCTTTAATCCCAGCACTCGGGAGGCAGAGGCAGGCGGATCTCTGTGAGTTCGAGGCCAGCCTGGGCTACCAAGTGAGCTCCAGGAAAGGCGCAAAGCTACACAGAGAAACCCTGTCTCGAAAAACCAAAAAAAAAAAAAAAAGAGCAGCTCTCATTTCTACCAGTAACAGATGTATTTCTGATACTTTAAGGTAGAATTAAGAATTGATTCAAACAATATTTTATCAGTACAATTAACTACTCAAATTACCTTATACTTTTTCAAGCTAATTTAAACATCTAGTTATAAGTACTTAAAACATATCTAATAAGAAAATAACTGTCAAGTTCAAAACAGAAACTTGGCAAAACCTAAACTTTTATAATACACTGTAACTGTGTGGGAGTTGCATACATACATTTATAAAAATTTCTTTGGCATTTGGAAAATATTTTCAAGAAATGCAGACATGCTGATTTTAAAGGAGGAAGGAGGGTGGTCTGTACAAGAACATAAGATCTTATCAGTGGATCATCACTCATCAACACTACTACTCTTCAGGAACTGACTAATAGCAATAACCAATCTTAAAAGAGACCCTCCATTTCTTTGTGCATTCCCACTAGCCAACAAGATTTCACTTTATCTTCACTATTTTGCATCACAGAGTAAGTTATTACTGAAAAATGACTCTTCAGGAAAACAGACTAAATCCAGCCCCTCCGAATATTGACATGCTTCCCACCACCCCTTCTCAGAAGTATTACTATTTCCTTCCCAGCCTCCTAGAATCCCTGCTTTACTTTGACCAAAAGAGACTAGGACATTAAAAATTTAGAATGGTATGTACTTTTTCCATACACTAATCCCAAAAATCTTAATGCCCTTTTTCTTTACACTCACTATCTCCCTCATAGGGATATGTAAAATAAATCCACTTACATGGTCTTGTAATCATTTAATGCCTCCAGAACATGCTCATATCTTTCAGATTTGGGTGTGTCTGCCAGCTGTGAAGTATTAAGAAACAATTTAACATACTATAATTTCATTCATTAGTAATATACAAGTGCTAGACAGAGCTATAGGATGCAAAGAAAAGTATACTGAGCCAGGCAGTGGTGGCGCACACCTTTAATCCCAGCACTCGGGAGGCAGAGCCAGGAGGATCTCTGTGAGTTCGAGGCCAGCCTGGGCTACAGAGTGAGTTCCAGGAAAGGCAAAACTACATGGAGAGAACCTGTCTTGAAAAACAAAAAAAAGAAAAGTATACTGACTTGTGTTCAGAAGACCTAACGTCTATTCTGTGTCCTCACTGACACTATGTGACCTACCTAATTCCATTTAACCTCAAGACTTACTTTTTAAGTTACAAGAGAAAAGTTTAAACTTTATACTTTTTAAGTTACAAGAGAAAAGTTTAAACTTTATACTAATTTTGACAGTTTGTTACATGAAATATAACATTTTTGTGAAGCAACTGCACATTATAAACACTACAAAACTGATATATTAGTAGTTATATTCAATTTCTTATAACTCTATGACCTAGGGAAATATATCTCTAATGTTACACATAATCTCTACATAATCTCTACAGTAACAACAAAATCATTGTGAAACTGGGTTATTTTCACAACTGTACACTTTAGTCAGTCCCAAGTATCTCAGCACTTTTTCAACTTCACAAACCACTTTTTAAAAATCTATATATTTGATGTTCTATTTTGTTTCAGTAGCACCTCCCCTTCGTTGTACCTCTCTTCAAAATTTAAAGGTCGGCCCCACTTATAGTGTGCAAGGGGGGATGACAAAGAAATACAGAGAGAACCAATTTAAATTAACGCCACAAACATTTAGAATACCATAGTTGGCTTGTAAGTTTACAGTAACATGTTCTTTACCAGTTGAAGTTCCCAAGCCCAAAGACACATCAAGTAATAGAGAAACTCAATCTGCCAAAAAGAATATGGGAGCTAGAAATCACTCACAAGTCATTATTCCAACTCTGTTTTATAGACGAGTTAACACAAAAGTTGTTAGGAACATAAGTAAAACCATTTCATGTGACTCCAAATAATGTAATCCTTTAAGATAGGAGCCTGCCACTAGGCACCTCAGACTGGAGATAGTCACCCTACCCCAAGCTCTGTTACATTAATGAACCAGCCACAAGACAACTCAAAAGGAGTCAAGCTCAAGACAAGCCTTGACATACTGACAAGCTAACTTGAAGGTGGCACTGATAGAATAGTGAACCAGCACCACACTGTGCACACTGAAAGCACAAAGCTAAGTCCAATGAACAATAAAAACATGACTGGTGATAATGGAGTGTAATGGATGTATATTTTTAAGTAAAAAAAGTCTTGCCAGGCGGTGGTGGCACACGCCTTTAATCCCAGCACTCAGGAGGCAGAGCCAGGTGGATCTCTGTGAGTTCTAGGCCAGCCTGGGCTACAGAGCGAGATACAGGACAAGCACCAAAACTACGCAGGGAAGCCCTGTCTCAAACAAACAAAAACAAAAACAAAAAAAGAAAGAAAAAATAAAACATGACAGCACTTGGGAAGCAGAGGCAGGTGGATCTCTGAGTTCGAGGCCAGTCTGGTCTACAGAGAGAGACCTTGTCTCAAAATAACAAAACAAAACAAAACAAAAGCTCAACCCTCTGAAGTACACTCTCAGGCACAGAATTTCTATTTAAGGAAGAATGAAGTAAGCAGACTTTGAAGTTTTCAAGAAAATAAGTAAGCCCTAGATCTAATTCAACTTTTTATCAGGACCACAAGAGACCCAGTATCCACTCAATATTACTAGTGGTAAAAGCTAAATCATTTACTGAACCTCATATGTCATAAGCATTATAGTTAGGCAAAAGCTCCCTAAAACTCTTCTGTCCCATTTTACAAGACAGCTCTGCAAATATCTGAAAGCAGTTTTCATATATGTTTGAGAT
The DNA here is from genome assembly GCA_902168405.1 of Peromyscus aztecus. Classification (NCBI taxonomy): domain Eukaryota; kingdom Metazoa; phylum Chordata; class Mammalia; order Rodentia; family Cricetidae; genus Peromyscus; species Peromyscus aztecus. The sequence continues at coordinate 40,745 of CABHPQ010159126.1, forward strand.
CAGGTTCAAATTTCTAATAGTTTCATCACATGATTACTTCATATAAACCATCTGGCTAATTCCATCTACTTCCTTCCTGTTTACCCCTCTTCTCACCCAAATCTGAAATCATATCAGATGAGCTTTTATCTGATCAAAAATCCTTATTTTATATATATTATTGTGCTTAAATTTAAAGGCAAAAAGCAAGGTATAGTGGCACATGCTTTTAATCTCAGCACTCAAGAGGCAGAGGCAGGTGGATCTCTGTGAGTTGGAGGCCAGTGTGGTCTACACAGTGAGGTCCAGGGCAGCCAGAGATACATAGTGAGATTCTATCTCAAAAAAAATAAAATAAAATAATAAAAATAAAAGCAGATCTTTATAAATGCTCCCCCATACCTACCCCTCCTTTGCAGTACAATACTAAAGATTAAACCGAGAACTTCATACACATAGGCAAGTACTTTATCACTGAACTGCATTCTGTGTCCTATTTCTTTTGTTGAGAGGGAAGTTCAAGTATCCCAGGCTGATATTGAACTTGCTAGGTAGCTGAGGATGACCTTCAACTTGCCATCTTTCTGTGTGCAGCTTCTAAGTACTGGATTACAGGCATGTGTCTGGTTTTATCTGGTGCTGGACAAACCCAGGGCGCCTCATGTATACTAGACAAGAAATCTAACAGCTAAGCTACATCTGCAGGCCCCTATAATTTTTTTTTAATATGGAGTGTGGGGAAAGATAGGGGTTTTCTATATAGACCAACTGGTCCCAAACTTGTAACAATAGGTGTGTACAACCATATTCAGCTCACCTTGAGGTAGTCTCACAAAACTGCCTAGGCTGGCTTTGAACTTGTGATCCTACTGCAATAGCCTTTTGAGCAGCAGGGAATATAGGACTCCAACACTAGGCCAAGCTTTATTTTTATTTTATTTTATTTCATTGGAGATAAAGATTCACTATGTACCCCTGGCTGGCCTAGAACTCTCTATGTAGACCAGGCTGAAATCCAACTCCCAGTATTCTGCCTGCCTCTGCCTCCCAAAAGTTGTGTGCCAATTTTTTTTTCAGCTCAAACTTCCAGATATTTTATGTTGATCCCGACATCCTTTCCAAAGACTAAGACAGAACTTTGGCCCTCTTTTACAAGCTCCATCAGGATTTCCAAAAATAATTCTCTTATTGTTTTTCAAGTCACTTACAAATCCACTTAACTTTTACTTTAATTCGAATTTCAGTATCTTATCTGAAATCAATTATAATTTGTCTACACCATATCTGTAGCATTTGATAAAGCAAGCAATGTTGCATATCTGAAAGAACAGTATTTAGAATATTTATTCCCTTAAGGTTTTTTTTACTGCTTTATAAAACTTCAAAATTAACTTCTGGTGGGCAGTGATGGCGCACGCCTGAGGCAGAAACAAGCAGATCTCTGAGTTCAAGGCCAGTCTGGTCTACAGAGAAAGCTGCAGGAAAGCCAGGGCCATACAGAGAAACCATGTCTCAAAACACACCAGAACAAGCCAGGCAGTGGTGGCGCACACCTCTAATCCCATCACTCGAGAGGCAGAGGCAGGCAGATCTCTGTGGATTCGTGGCCAGTCTGATCTACAGAGCAACAGCCAGAACTGTTATATAGAGGGGAAAAAGAAGAAATATCAACTTCCTATTTTGCTGAGAATTACCAAGAAAACTGACTTCCTTTTTCTGAAACCTATTTCTTTTAACTTTTTGAAAATTTCAGTCAATTCTTTCAGTTCCCCATGGTTTCTCTCAAATTTTATCTAAGTTGCTATAGAACACTCTGTTTTGTACAGGGCCATATCTTTTAACTCATGTAATGAGTAAAAGGCCCTTGGTCTGTGTTTTACGAACTAAAAGTACAACTATGATGGTATGAATTGGACTACTTATGTCATAAGGGGCTCCCCCCCCCTTTTTTTCTTTTTCTATTTTTAGTTTTTTGGACACAGGCCCTGGATGTCCTGGAACGTGCTCTGTAGACCAGACTAGCCTGAACTCAGAAATTTGTTGGGCTGGTTTCTGCGATAACATATTACCATATGTATATAAGCCCAAAATGGCCTAGTGAAATTATGATAATCCTGCATCGGCAACCTGAGCACTTAGATTATAGGTATGCAATCACATGCCCAGATAACACTTCTGGCATTTATTTATTTGTTTGTTTGTTTGATTGTTTATTTATTTTCCATGCAGGGTTTCTCTGGTGTACATTTGTTTATTTACTATTATTTATTTCCCATGCAGGGTTTCTCTGGTGTACATTTGTTTATTTACTATTAATTATTTTCCATGCA
>CABHPQ010159126.1:43063-71596 GCA_902168405.1 Peromyscus aztecus
ATTTGTTTATTTACTATTAATTATTTTCCATGCAGGGCTTCTCTGGTATATATTTGTTTATTTACTATTAATTATTTTCCATGCAGGGTTTCTCTGTGTAGCCTTGACCGTGCTAGATCTCGCTCTGTAGACCAGGCTGGCCTTGAACTCAGAGAGATCCGCCTGCCTCTGCCTCCCAAGTGCCAAGATTAAAGGCGTGCACCACCACTGCCCAGCAGGCTTGTGTTATTTCTATACAAATGTAAATGCTACTATTTAAAATATAACACTTCCTTCAATAAAACATACTCTTTGACAACAATTTATGTTTTTGACACCAATACAATATTAATATATAGCAATTAATATATAGCAATATATAGTCCTAAATATTGCTGTTAGTGAGATTTTTTTTTTTTTTTGGTTTTTCAAGACAGGGTTTCTCTGTGTAGTTTTGGTGCCTATCCTGGATCTCACTCTGTAGACCAGGCTGGCCTCAAACTCACAGAAATCGACCTGGCTCTGCCTCCTGAGTGCTAGGATTAAAGGCATGAGCCACCACTGCCCAACAAGACTTTTTTTACTTAAAAATATACATCTATTACACTCCATTATCACCAGCCATCTTTCTCCCACAGTATCTTGAGTTCCCTCCACCTTTCTCTCTACTCAAAACCTATAGCCTGCTGTCATTCTTGGTAGTTTAAGGTTTTAAGACTACAATTAACAGAAAGACTACAATTCACAGAAATTGAGCTATTCAAAAATCAAAGATTTAAAAATCATAGTAGGAATCAAAAACAACTGATATCAGCAGAGTTCAGAATCTCTTAGTATCTTATGTTAGACGCCGAAGTAATCTAATATAAACACTTCAACTAAAAAACATTAAAAGTAACTTTTCCTATTATGTCAAATTTAATGTTGTTATATTAAATGTTTTTATTGTCCCAAAGAAAATATTTCAAAACATAGAACAAATTTAAACTATACTAGCTACATATGATAGTCACAAAGATGGGAAAAAAAAAACATAAAACTATCAATTATTAAGCAGGTATGATGACCTGAAAGTTAGCACTTGGGAGGCAGAGAGATCACTGTCTAAGTTTCAGGCCAAGCTGGTCTGCACAGAAAGTTCCAGACAAGCTAGGGTTATACAATGAGGCTATATCCAAAAGAAATAAAAATTTAAAAGCTATCGTTATCTTCTGACATAGTTACAAAAAGTTTTAAAGTAGGCACAGTTGATAGGGATGTCTGTGTGCTGTGAATGTGTGCCACTCTGACTGGGACCACCACTGCACAGCCCCTTTTTTCTTTTTGAGACAAGATCTCACTTGGTAGCAGACTGGCCAAAGTCAATCGGTCGTCAGTTTGTAGCAATGCTCTAGCTTCAGTCTCCCTCAGCTAGGACTAAAGGTATGTTACGCCACATCCAGCTCTATATTCCTTTTCCAAAAGCTCTTTGTAGTACCAGCACAGGTAGCTAACCCTTTGCAAAGGAGACATCAGAAGTCACTCTGCAACTGATTATTCTACTATTGACTGGATCCCAGCATTCGTAGACATTAGAGATAGGTAAGAGAGAAAGAATACTGGTTACATCTTTAACATTTTCTACAGAAACTGAAAAAGGAAGAGAAATTATACATAAGACACCTAATACAAAGAATTTTTCTAACAGTTCTATCTTTAACTACAATGATTCTTACTTCGGAATATAGAAGAATTAAATAATTTATTTCCACCATGTGTAAGTTTCCCAAGACAAGGAACATAACACAGTAAAAGGGCTAGTTGTGATATTCCAAAGTTATTTCAGAAAACTTAAAAAAAAAATTTTAACTTTAGTTGTCTCACTTGTTCATGTGTCTTCATTGTCTTTAAAAAAAATTTAAAAAAGACATCAAGCAGCTTTAAGATCACATACCTCTCCAGGGTGCAATCTATCCCAGTTTTCATTAATGTATGTCATAAGCTCAAGTTCAGAGTCAAAGTATTTCTTCTTGTGAATAACACTTAGGTTGTAAAGGCATAGGTGTGCTATGTCTACCCTGAAATCCAAAAATAATCAAAATATACGAAAACAGTGTTTTTGATTATTGTTAAGAAATCAGTTTTTAATAAAACCCAAGTGACATACTTAGGTGAACAGGCAGTCAATACCTAAATCATAGTCAAAATACAATAAACTGCTACATATGAAGAAACTGGAAAACATTAGCTTATACGAAATAATAATAAACTAAAACACACCCAAATTACTTCTTAAATGAATTAAAAAAAGATCTGGCACCAGGCTGTGGTGGCGCATGCTTTTAATCCCAGCACTCAGGAGGCAGAGGCAGGCAGATCTCTGAGTTCAAGGCTAGTGTGGTCTACAGAGGAAGTTTCAGGACAGCCGGGACTACCCAGAGAAACCCAGTCTCGAAAAAGCAAAAAAAAAAAAAAAAAAAAAAAATTCTGGCTCTAAGAGAAAATAACTGATAATTAAGATCACGGTGTTTCATGACTGGGCCTGGTGCCATCTGCATGAGTTAAGGCATCATCTGTTCTTAAGTATGTAAAGCTCCATAAAAACTTGTAAAATCTTAATATAAACATTAGATCTCCAAAATTCCTCACACTTACCGTAAAAAATTACTACACCAAAGCAGAAACTGTTATATTATTTTTATCTGCTTCTCATGTGACACTCTGAAGGCATAAAAAGCTGAGAACACAAAGAACTTCAAAGTATAAAAGACAACTGAAAGCATTTATACTCTTCTGCAATGAACAGCCCTATTAACATAACAATAAAATGGATAATCCTGGTAAAGGTGGCATAAGCCTTGAGGATTACTAAAAGAAATAACAGCCAGGTACAGAGAACAAAATTTTATATACTTTTCATATGAAAGGTTTTATATGATATGGCACTTCTTAAAAAAATAGAAAAGTTCATGCTTACCACTGTAATGGTAGACGTTTGAGGTATTCTGGTCCAGAACTGCAGACAGAGCAAATAAATGTATAAAACCTAAAGAAAGAAAAAAGAAAAAAAAAAAATCAAAGTTGTTTTTTGTTTTGTTTTTCACAGTCCATGGAGGCTTTTCATTAATGTGTTTTACATCTCTAGAGAAAGAATCCCAGGATTTTTCCTCCTGTGTGTTTTCATCTTTCTTCTTCATGGTCCATGATGCCAGCTGAGGTTGTCAGTAAAATGAAGCCAAACTGACGGGATGGGAGCAGGTTGTTCTGCCCTTCTTCTAGGTCTTTGAGTTGCACATCAAATCTAGGGCTTATCACTCCACACTTGCTCGACCTGCCTGTGGTCGTCAATGATTTCAAACTCACCAATGTAACCATGCTTCATCATCACAGTTAGGAACCTAACGATGACTTTGGAGCAGGGCCTGATGAGGACCTGGCATTTGCCTCTCTTCTCAGCATTGCTGATGCTCTTGAGAGCATCAGCCAGGACATTCACGCGCACCATGGTGACGGCGCAGAAAGATGGCGGAAAAAGCTCAAAGTTTTGAGTATTCAAAGGTAAATATAAACTAGTTAACAATTACAGCCAATATTCAGCAAATGATAGAAGGCTTCATAATGTAAGGACTGATACACAAATCAAAATGTAATTTCAATTATGACAGTAACAACAATAATGGTTAAAACTCCTGTCTGGGGGTAAGGGACAATTTCTTTAACCATTAGAGAATTCTGAAGTTGACAGATTCACCAGTATTCACACTAATAGCTTATATGTGCCAAAATCTATGATGGCTATTTCTATAAGCATTATTTCACTCAATGTTCAAAATTACCTATAAAATAAATTCAAAAGCACACCAAGGTCAATAAGACAGCAATTTTTACATACACTAAGATTTAAACCAAAAATTAATACAAGAGAGATCAGTAAGTCAGCTTTACTGATCAGTCTTAATTTTTCTTCCTAGAGCTCACTTGTCCTACCCTAATATCCTGACATAAAAAGGACATTCTATCTGCTTTCACAAGTTTTTAAACTTAATATACGGTTTGTATGTCCTTTGAGATTCCCGAAGGAAGGATGAGAATAGTTTAGAGAACTGTAGAGTAATAAAGACAAATATAAACACCGAGACAAAGCTTAAAAGCTTTCTGGAATAATATTCAAAAGCATAGAAAGTATATATGAATCATGTTTACTCTTCAGTATTTTCCCTGAGTTGATCCCTTTATACATCACTGTCAAAATTATTTTTGGAAATCTGAAACTTCGAAATAACCACAACAACAAAGCAGCCACGACAAACCAATCATTGAAATTCAGATGTTCTTCTTACCTATCTCCAAACAGCATTGGCTTTTGAAGGCATTGCACACAAGCCTCATGAAACCACTGCTTACATTTGCAACACTGCAACATCTTTAAATACCAGCTGCCAAAGAAAAAGTGCAAATTAATACTTTTTTTTTTTTTTTTTTTTCTGAGACAGGGTTTCTCTGTGTAGCTTTGGAGCCTTTCCTGGATCTTGCTCTGTAGCCCAGGCTGGCCTCGAACTCACAGAGATCCACCTGCCTCTGCCTCCCAAGTGCTGGGACTAAAGGCGTGCACCACCACCGCCCAGCCAAATTAATACTTTTTAAAAATATCCCACTATATGATTCAAGACTGGCCTCCAACTCACAACCCTCCTGACCTCTCCAGAGTTGAGATTACAGGTGTGCACCACCACTGTCAGGCTAAATTACTACTTATTGATGAGGCAAGGGTTCTTGTAAAAAAAAAAAAAAAAGTACTGCATTATATAATAACCAAAAGAGTTCTGATAAAAGTATTACATTTCGGCTGGAGAGATGGCTCAGAGGTTAAGAGCACTACCTGTTCTTTCAGAGTTCCTAAGTTCAATTCCCAGCAGCCACATGGTGGCTCACAACCATCTGGTAATGAGATCTGGTGGCCTCTTCTGGCTTGTAGTCAGTCATACACGCAGATGGAATATTGCATACATAATAACTTTTTTAAAGTAGTTATTAATTTCTAATATACTTAGCATTATTTTTTTCCCCAAAAAGGTTTGTAATATCAATTATTTCATCCTTCCTCTTCTATATGGGAATGTAATGCTCTTGAAGCATAACTAATATTTCAAGTCAATAATGCCTTTGATCTCTCTCAAATCACAAGATTCAGGGATTTTTGCTTTTTGTAGTGAGGTCTAATTCAGGTCATTACACACTATACCAATGAGCTGCACACCCAGATAGCACTTTTTATTTTGATTGTTGTTTATCTTTGTTTTTTGTATTTTGGAGACATATCCCAGGCTAGCCTCAAAATTGAAGATGACCTCAAAATTGGGTCCCTCACACCTCTCTAGTACTAGGATGAATTACCACTTCACCCAATTCATGAGGTGCTAGGAATCAAATCCAGGACTTCAAGCCTGCTAGACCAGGCACTCTTACAGTTGAGCTATATCCTTGGCCCTCTTTTCTTTTTTTTTTTGAGTATCATTTTGAGGTCTTACTGCTGCACAGGTGAGTTTCAAACTTCTAGGCCAGGGGTTCTCAACCTGTGGGTTCCAACTCCTTAGGGGTTGTTAAACTATGCTTTCACAGAGGTCACCAAAGACCATCCATAAACACAGACATTTACATTATGATTCATAAGAGTACCAAAATTAGTTATGAAGTGGCAACGAAATTAATTTTATGGTTGGGGGTCACCATAACATAAGAAACTATATTAAACGGTCACAGCATTAGGAAGGTTGAGAGACACTGTCCTATGCTGAAGCAGACAGCCTTCTTCAGCCTCCTGAGCAAATACAACTACAGATATGTGCCACGAGGTCTGGCTCTTAGGTGGCTTTTTTTTTTAATTTATGTGTATGTGTGGTTGCCTGCTTCTCTGTACATGCATCATGTACATGTAATGCTTTGCAGAGGCCAGAGAAGGTACCAGATTGCCCCGCCCCAGAACTAGAGTTACAAGTAGTTGTGAGCTGCCAGTGGGTGCTAGGAATGAACCCAGGTCCTCTGCAAGAGCAGTAAATTCTCTTAATCACCAAGCCATCTCTGCAGTCCCTGTTTGTTTGTTTGTTTGTTTGTTTGTTTGTTTGTTTGTTTGTTTTTCGAGGCAGGGTTTCTCTGGGTAGCCTTGGCTGCTCTAGAACTCACTCTGTAGCCCAGGCTGGCCTTGAAATCACAGAGATCTGCCTACCTCTGCCTCCCAAGTGCTGGGATTAAAGGTGTGTGCCACATCACCCCTCCAGTCCTTATATTTTTTATTTATGTGCCTGTATGTGGCTATATGCATGTTGAGTGCAGTTGCCCACAAAGCCCAGAAAAGGGTGTTGGATCCTCTGGAAGTAGAGTTAACGGTGGCTAGTTGTGAGTCACCCAAAGTGGGTGCTGAGAACTCAACTCAGATCCTCTACGAGATCCAATGTCCTCTCTGACCTCTCTGACCTCTGAAAGCACTGCACTCATGTGCACATGATCCACATACAAACAAATCCACGTATACAAAATTTAAAGATCTTTTAAAATAAACATAAGACTCCCAAGTACGGCTCTCTAGTACCTGGATAGAATATTTCTTTAGTAAAAGCCTCATCTGGACTCTATCATTTAACTAAAATCTCTCTTAATTACTCATTCAAATAATATTAAACATATTTAAATTTTTAGATTTTAAGCATACCAATTTTTAAATGTGTAATCACATTAAATATAACATCTAATGAACCGAGGAAACTTCACACTCCAAATTAGCAAACTGGGCCTCTACAGCACACATTTTCCTCTATAATTTAATGTCATGTCTGACGTAAGCAAGAAAGAAGAGGGAGGAGGGAAGAGGAAAGAGAGAATGGGAAGGAAGAGGAGGAAAGAAGAAAAACAGGAATGGTATTTCCTCAGAGTTTTTATTTTAACTGATTCTTTCATACATTTGCAATTCACTATCATTCATATACCTCAGTCAGTCATAGTAAGTCAAACCAAGCATGGTAGTAAGCATCCTAGTGCTCTTGAAAAGGCCTGCAGAATTTGAGGTCAATTTGGAAGTATATACAGTAGACCACGTCTCAAACAAGAAAAAGAGGTCTTCATAAAGTTTTTTCAAAAAAGAAAAAAGGTAATGTGCATTAGCAAAAATCACTTCAAAGGACATTTAGAAAACTGTGTTTACTTACTCGCCAGGGCCTCCACAATAGCAGTAACACTGCTGGACATTGGTTTTATGACCTGCATCCCACTCAAGGTCTGCCACACTATAGGGTAAGGTCTGCTTCATGACTTGCAATGCTTTGGCATTTGGTCCTTTCTTAAGCGCACCACCCCTCTATATATTAGAGGGAAAACATTTGAAAAAGTGAAGGTCAAATTCTTTAACCAAATTTTCTAATTAATAACTATAATTTAAAAATGCCTGACACTTCTGAAATAATTTCCATTTTAATTTCTATGATATCATATTGTCTGATCTGTTATTAGTAATACATTTATTTTGTTGTCTTCTTTCAATTTATTGTCCCAATCCCCACACCACTATCAGAAAGTACAAATAACTGCAAGCCATTTAAGGATCATTATTAAAAAGGTAATTCTTTCTAACCAGCATTAGCTGCTAATTTCATTCAGAACAAACTTTCCAATGTACACAGTCATTTCAATGATAATGCCTTACAAATTCCATTTAGGGCTTTAGCCCAAAACACTTTAAAAGATACCTTTGTTGTTGTTGCAAAAACACACTGTCGACAGAGCCATTTTTCATCTGAATCAATCACACTCGAATCAATATGAGGTGTGTGACACAACTGATGATACCCTTAATATCAAAAAAAGCATAAAGCAAATTCTATTTTATTAACAAATACTGCAAAACATAAAATTTTCAAGAAGGTATTTTAGTTTTAGTTTTGTTGTTCCCTACTTTATAAATGATAAATAGATCTTGCGATAAAGTTTCAAATTAGCAAGACAAGTATTTACAGTCATTAATCTTCAATAGGCTCATTCGGTATGTTATAAAACTAAGAAGAATGAATGCTTACCTTGACCACACTTATCACATATAACCATTTCATTGGGAGCTTCTGAATACTCTTCTTGACATATTGTACAGACCATTTCCCCACTCCCAGTGGCTCCTGAAATATGAAAAGCAACATTAAACAGTCATGAAGAATTTCACAGAACTTTTATGACTCAGTGTAGCCATATGGCCTTCCCACCATGACAATAAACTTCAGAACTGTTTATTGTTTTCTTTTATAAGAGTTGTGGTCATGGTGTCTCTTCACAGCAATAAACCCAAAATAAGACACTGGAAGAGATTTATTAACATTAGAACTACTCTGTAGAATACACATCTACTCAGGTTCATGTATTCACTCATCTTATACATCATGAGACCACAGGAAATAGGCAAGGAAGTTATGTGCTCCCTTTCTGGTCTTAAGAACAGTTCTATTTACTAATTATAAAAGAGACTGGAGCCGGGCGGTGGTGGCGCACGCCTTTGATCCCAGCACTCGGGAGGCAGAGCCAGGCGGATCTCTGTGAGTTCGAGGCCAGCCTGGGCTACCAAGTGAGTTCCAGGAAAGATGCAAAGCTACACAGAAAAACCCTGTCTCGGAAAAAAAAAAAAAAAAAAAAAAAAAAAGAGGCTGGATACCAAGTATTTCGTGGCTGAAGTCTAGAAATATAGTGTTTAATAATATACCTGAAGAGAATTCTACTGCAACAAAAACTGGAAGTGCCAATTAGTTATATGTGTCACCTAAGTAAGAAATTACTGTTTCCTTAACTTTTTTTTTTTTTTTTTGAGACATGTTTTCTCTGTGTAGCCCTGACTATCCTGGAAACTGATCTATAGACCAAACTGTCCTCAAACTCAAAGATCTGTTTGCCTGTACCTCCCCAGTGCTGGATTTAAATCAAGTACCACTACCATCCTTAAAAAAACAAAACAAAACAAAACAAAACAAAAATCCAGCCTACCTGGTCTACAGAGTGAGTTCCAGGACAGCCAGGACTGCTTCACAGAGAAACCCTATCTTGAAAAACAAAACAAAACAACAACAACAAAAAAAAAGACAAAAAAAAAAAAAAAACCTTCTCAGGTGAGTGGTAGTGGCACACACCTTTGATCCCAGCACTCAGAGAGGTTGAGACAGGTGGAGTTCTGTGAGTTCCAGGCTAGTCTGGTCTACAGAGCTAGTTCTAGAACAGCCAAGGCTACACAGAGAAACCCTGTCTCAAAACAAAACAAAACAAACCTTCTCTGGGCAGTGGTGGTACATGCCTTAAGTCTCAGCACTTGAGAGGCAGAGGCAGGTGAATCTCAGAGTTCATGGCCAGCCTGGTCTACAGACTGATTCCAGGACAATCAGGGTCACACAGAAAAAAACTGTCTGGAGGAATGAACTGGACACTTCAAGGCCAGGTGTATGGCACACACTTTTAATCCCAGCACTCAAAAGACCAGGGCAGGTTGCTCTCTGTGAGTTCAAGGCCAGCCTAGTCTACAGAGCTAGTTCCAGGATAGCCAAGGCTACACAGAGAAACCCTGTCTCAAAAAAACAGAAAGAAAGAGAAGGGAAAAAATAAAAAAACAAACAAAACAAAAAAAAACTTAACTTTGTTTGGTGATTTTCTTGAGACAAGGTCCTACTATATATCCCAAACTGGCCTGGAACTCACTATGTAGCCCAGGGTTTGCCTTGAACGCTTGTCACATTATTTCAGCCTCCGTCTCCCAATACATGGTAATATTTCTTCTACCAGAGCATTTTCACACAGCCAGTTTTCAAAATCATAACTCCTAATAGCTGCATAACATTCCATCTAGTGAAAGAAAACAAATTTGCTTTACTATATCTTTATCTGTAACATATAGGTAACGTAGAAGGTACCAATTATTATTTTGCTTGTAGCATTGACTATTTATTTAGGTCTTCTGTCCCTTCCAAATTTTGTTTCCTGATATACCTAGTGGGATCTGTTCCATAATTCCTAGGCTTACAGCCATAGTTAGAGAGTAGTCAATCTGAGCATAGCCTTCTTATGCTAAATGTGTTGTTTCACAAGAAAGGGCTGTATAGCTCCAGCTAGGAGTAGGTGCCTAAGATGACCCCCACTATATCCATGTGGACTGGTGAAGAAGGCGGCAATTCTGCAGAAAAGGAGTTATTAACCCAATAAACTGTATGTATTCACCTCAAGAAACGAACCTAAGAAACCTGGGAATTATCTTTACTTGTGAAATCCAAGTATACCTTTTTTAATATCAAATTTACAAGATTCCTGGTCTAGCTTAATTGCACATAGTCTTCCTTACTACAGATTAAGCCATCTACAAAGTCTTAGCTTTTTCATCTTAGTAATACCAAAATGCTGGGCAGAAGAGATAGTTCAGTGGTTAAGAACACTTGCTCTTCAACCAAAGTATGAGTTCAGATCCCAGCAATCTTAGGCATTCCTACAAATACTTGTAAACCCAGCTCAGGAGGGGATAGTGTAGCAGGCATCTTAAAAGTTCTTGTTAATAAAATCAAACCTGAAGCTAGTTATTGGGGTGAATGCTAGAAGATCAGAGAAGCAGAACAAGCCATAGCTACCTCACTTAGCCAGTTCCCTCAGCTGATCCTGTTTCCTTCAGACTGGAAGCTTCTGTGTCCTCATCCAAATGGATCTCAGCTGAACTGCTGCTCGAAAGCCTGAAAGCTTAACCAGCCAAATGCTTCTAGTTTCTGATCCTCACGCCTTATATATCTTTCTGCTTTATGCCATCACTCCCTGGGATTAAAGGCTCGCTTTCTGGGATTAAAGGCGTGAGTCACCATGTTTGGCTGTATCCTTGAACACACAGATGCTGTGGGATGGTCTGTATGTCAAATTGCTCTGATTGGTCAATAAATAAAACACTGATTGGCCAGTGGCTAGGCAGGAAGTATAGGCGGGACTAACAGAGAGGAGAAAAGAACAGGAAGGTGGAAGGAGACACTGCCAGCCACTGCCAGGACAAGCAGCATGTAAAGATGCGGGTGAGCCACAAGCCACGTGGCAAGGTATAGATTTATAGAAGTGGATTAATTTAAGATATAAGGACAGTTAGCAAGAAGCCTGCCACGGCCATACAGTTTGTAAGCAATACAAGTCTCTGTGTTTACTTGGTTGGGTCTGAGCGGCTGTGGGACTGGCAGGTGAGAGAGATTTGTCCTGACTGTGGGCCAGGCAGGAAAACTCTAGCTACACACAGAGATCCAGATGGATTTCTGCCTCTGGAATGCTAGGATTAAAGGCGTGTGCTACCACTGCCTAACCTCTATGTTTAATATTGTGGCTGTTCTGTCTCTGACCCCAGATAAGTTTATTAGGGTGCACAATATTTTGGGGAACACAATACCACCACAGGGTGGTATGTGCAGAGACAGAATAATCACTGGGGGTTGCTGGATTTTAGCATCAACGAGACACTAGCCTCAGGTTCAGGGAGAGACCCTGCCTCAAATGAATAGGTAGAAAGTGATAAGAGTACAATATCCAACACATTCTTCTGACCTCCATACATAACCCCCTACATACACACATGAATAATAAATCTTAAAAATACCTATCAAATATTTGCTTCAAATAAAGCTATAAAAGTGGGCATGGTGGCAAACAGCTTTAATCCCAGCAGAGCCAACTCAACTTTTTGTTGAGTTCGAAACCTACCTGTTCAACATAGCAAGTTTCACGCCAGCCAAAGGTACACAGAGAGACTCTGTCTCAAAAAAAAAAAAAAAAAAAAAAAGGTGCTAGGCAGTGGTGGAGCACACCCTTAATCCCACTTGGAAGGCAGGGACAAGTGAATCTCTGAGTTCCAAACCAGCCTAGTCCAGAGTCACACAGAGAAACCCTGTCTCAAAAAACCAAAATAAAGGGGTTGGGGATTTAGCTCATTGGTAGAGCCCTTGCCTAGCAAGCGCAAGGCCCTGGGTTCAGTCCTCAGCTCCGGAAATAAATAAATAAATAAATAAATAAATAAATAAATAAATAAATAAATAAATAAATGAATGAATGAATGAATAAATAAATAAATAAATAAAATAGCTACAATAGGGCTAGAGAGATGGCTCAGTGGCTAAAAGCAGGTGTTGCTCTTATAGGAGACCAGAGACCAGTTCTTATTTTTAAAGATTTATTTTATTTGTATTATGTATACAGTGTTCTGCCTGCATGTATGCATGCATGCCAGAAGAGGGCACCAGATCTCATTACAGATGGTTGTGAACCACCATGTGGTTGCTGGGAATTGAACTCAGGACCTCTGGAAGAGCAGCAATGCTCTTAACTTCTGAGCCATTTCTCCAGGCCCACACTTTATTTTTTTTTTATTTTCTATTTCTAAATTCAATTTTTTAATTAAAAAATATAATAAAGCTATAGTAAACATTTCTACCTAGCTTCTTTTTTAAAAAATATTTTTCATTTATTATTTTATTGGTGTTTTCTTGTATGTATGTCTGCATAAAGTGCTGGATCTTGGAGTTACAGACAGTTTTGAGTTGCCATGTAGATGCTGGGAATTGAACCTGGGTCCTCTGGAAGAGTAGTCAGTGCTCTTAACCCCTGAGCCATCTTTCCAGCCACTCTACCTAGCTTCTTTTTCAATATTTTTAATTATATTTTATTAATAAACTTATAGAGAGAAGTTTACTGAATATACAGTTTATTTTTATTCATTCAATGCAACTGCTGAAAAAACAGCCAAAACAGAAATTTACATTGTCAACAGCAATGCAAGAATAAATTATTTCACAGAAAAAAAATTAATGCTAGGTATTAATACCCTTCTAAGCCGGGCAATACTGGCACACACCTTTAATCCCAGCACTCAGAAGGCAGAGGCAGACAAATCTCTGTGAGTTCAAGACCAGTCTGTTCTACAGAGAAGTTTCAGGACAGGTTCCAAAGCTACACAAAGAAACCCTGTCTCGAACTGTCCGTCCTCCCCACCCCCAAAAAAAGATTCAATTAAACTACAGAGAGCTTTGTTTATAAAACAAGGGAAAGGGGATAATTCTGTATATTGAGTACATTTTTAAACCTCTCCTCATACATGCTACTGAGTCATTTACCAGAAAATGCCATGTTGAAGAAAGCTCAATTCAGTCTACATCATGTTCAAGAGAAACAGTAGCACCTGCCTGTTTGGATGTCCTTCCAGAGAACCCAGGATTTGGAACTGTCCTCAAATATGATGAAACAGCTCTGTTTCAATATGTTTATCTGCAACAGAGAGAGGATTCAGTAATCTCTTAAAACTATAAGCACAAGATTAAATTTTAAATTATTACAAAGTTTATTACAAAGACGGAGATCTATTAAGGTAACTTGCCTTTTTGATAGTTCCAAGATAAAACAAGCCATCTGACCATCTAGCTAAGACATCCTGACCCTCTTCAAATTTACATGCTGGCTTTTTGGCTTTATGTCCATCCTGTAAAGACAGCTTGTTCAAGGATGCTGGCGTCTTTTGGTTTCGACGTAAAGGAGACCGCTTGTGGACCAGTGAGTTACCTGCTCCTGTAGAGTCTCTATTCAGGAAATAAAAAGACCAAATGTAAGACTTACAAGAGTTGTACATCAATGATATAATTCATATGTTAACCAAAACTTTTGGTACAAAACCTTAATTTGTGAGAAAAACAACAAATAAATGACAAATGCTTTTGAAATAGATTTAAAACAAAACAGAAATAATTCATAATATTTTCTCGTTGCCTACCCTAAGTGAAGGATTCAGCAGTCATTTCACCAAAACATATTAGGACAACAGCTGAAAACAACTGGGTATGTTGGCAAAGCCTGTAATGTCAGCATTTGGGAGGCTGAACACAGGGAGAAGGTCAGGCCAGCATAGGCTACTTAGGCATTCCAGGCCCACTTGAGCTACACAGTTGGAACCCTGCCTTTAAATAAAATTTTAAAGATTTAAGCTTTAACTTCTTAGCGAGGCCACATGTAAGTAAGATATATGAGTTCTGGAGTAGACAACCATGTTCACATTCATGGGAAAGACGGTAGTACAGAGACTCACTACAGAAATGTTCTTGTTGGAAGACAGGAGAATAGATCAATCTAAATATGCACACTTAAAAGTTGTTTTTGTTTTGTTTTTCTTTTTTAATCAGGCAGTGGTGACACATACCTTTAATACCAGCACTTAGGAGGCAAAGACAGGCAGATCTCCATGAGTTCAAAGACAGCCTGGTCTACAGAGCAACCTTGTCTCAAAAAACCAAGAGTTCTTTTTAAAAATTGACAACTGAGGTGGGTTAGAGAGATGACTCAGACATTAAGAGCATTGGTTGCTCTTCCAGAGGTCCTGAGTTCAACCACATGGTGGCTCACAACCATCTATGAGATCTGGTACCCTCTTCTGGCCTATAGGCAAATGTGCAGGAAGAACACTGTATACATAATCAATCAATCTTTAAAAAAAAAAATTGACAACTGAAC
The DNA here is from genome assembly GCA_902168405.1 of Peromyscus aztecus. Lineage (NCBI taxonomy): Eukaryota > Metazoa > Chordata > Mammalia > Rodentia > Cricetidae > Peromyscus > Peromyscus aztecus. The sequence continues at coordinate 57,542 of CABHPQ010159126.1, forward strand.
CAATGACAAGCTCAGCAGATAAAGGCACTAGCCACCAAGTCTGACCACCTGAATTTGATCCCTAGGACTCACGTGGAAGGAGATGAATAGACTCCTGCAAGATGTCCTGACTTACACATGCATGTAATGGCACACACATACACAAAATGAATATAATTAAAATAGAAAACTTTAGATTTCACAAAATCATACTCAAGTGAAAAGTATAATATCTTACTTTTTAAGGAATGGTTCCAAATGATACTATAAAATTATTTTAACTTACATTTTAGTAATTCTGTGAACAGCCTAGCACATCATCAATTTTTCAAAAATTTTTTATATATTTTTTATGTGTGGGTATTTTGTCTGAATTTATGTCTGTGCACCATGTGAGTGGCTGGTGACAGAGGAGACCAGGAGAGGATGTTGGAGCTCCTAGGACTGGAGTTTCAAGATGGTTGTGAGCCACTTGGTAGGTGATAGGACTCCAACAGGACTGGAAGAGCAGTCAGTGCTCTTTTAACTGCTGAATCATGTCTCCAGCCCCAACATCAATTTTCTTAAAAGGACAAAGAAGTGTTTGGTTTCGTTGTTCTAATTTAGATATTTCACTGGCTAACATACAAGGACATATAAAACTATACAGACAATAAGAGAGCATAAAAGTTCAGGAAAAAAAAAGGAAAGAAAGTAAGTAAGTAAAAGTGAGAAAAAAAAATCTCAGTAGCTAAGAACAAAGGAAACCTGTTTTCAATGCCTAAAAATAACACAAATTCTGGGAATTATGCCCATGCTACAGCATGGGATCTTGAAGAAATTACACTAAGTAAAACAATCCAGATAAAAAAGACAAGTACTGTTTAATTCTGGTTATATGAGATACATAAAACAGTCAAATTCATAGACAAGAAAGAAGTAGAATGGAGGTAGCTGGAGGTAGAAGAAAGAAGAAACATAAATGTTTATGGTTACAGAGTTTTGGTATGAAAGAAATACATTTTAAAGTTGTCCAAAAAGAATCAACAACTGATACCTTCCCTCTAAATTGCTGAAAAATGTTAAATCTATGTATTCAACAAACTCAAAACCTACAAGTGTAGTAACTGCAAACAGTCACTGAAAAATGGAATGATAATCTTCAAACCAACAAAAGAGAGCTGGAGATGTAGCTCAGTTGGTAGAATGCTGGCCTAGCATGTCCCCAACACTGTAAGACAAAAATAAACAAAAGAAAACCAGGTGCAGGTGTAGTGGTACACCTAAAATCCCAGTACTGGGCAAGCAGGAAGATCAGAAGTTCAAGGTCATCCTCAACTACACAGGAAGCTTGAGAAGTGCAAGATCAGCCTGGGCTATGTCTAACCCTATATAAATAAGCAAACACTGTAAGTTCAGGGATCTTGCATCCCTTATCTAACTAACCCAAACTTGAATAGCATAATTAAGTATGAAAAATAAGTCAGCAGAATGCCCCCTAATTCTGGAATGGAAACTATACAGTCAACGTGGCAAACATTCCCAGACACCTTCATATGCTTTGCTACAATTTCAACATACCCTCTCCCTTTGTGGTGGCGATGCACCTGCCTTACTCTCCACTGTATTACTTCTCTTATGCAGCACACATTCTTTGATTAAACATCAAACTTTGTAATTTTTCATTTCCTAGTGTTTCTTCCCTGCTCCTGAAATTGCTGATGTGCTGTGTTTGGTAACAAGAACCCAATCTAGGAATAGGTTACACTTACCCTTTGACCTTACTTTTTCCTTCCTGTCCACAGCAAAATCTCTAAAAAGCAATTAAGAAGCCTAACACTTAAGAAGCAAAGGCAGGCAGATCTTTCTGAGTTCAAGGCCCAGTCTACATAGTGTGTTCCAGGTCAGCTAGTGAGACCCTGTCTCAGAAAGTGGGGCTAAGGATAGAACGACAAAAGATGGCTCATCTGGGAAGTGCTCCCCACCCCCAAACCCACATGGTAAAAGAAAAGAACTGACTCCCATAATCTGACAAGCAGTCCTCTGACCTCCACATGCAAGAAGCTATGCACCTCCATACTCAATAAATACTGAAAATGAGTGCACAGCAAGATGGCTCAGCAGGAATGGATGCCGACTGCCAAGCCATGACCTGTGCTCAATCCTCAGGATCCATATGGTGGAAGGAAAGAACTCCTACCAATTTCCTCTGACCTCCACATGCACATGGTATATATACACATGCCTACATATATATGTACATACATTACATACATACACACAATTAACAAATAATTTAAAAAAAAGATTAAAAAAAAAAAAAGAAAGAAAGAATCCAGTAAGGTTGCCAAAACATGGTTAACAATAAAGATTTATGTGTAGAGCCAGAGTGGTGGTGCACACCTTTAATTCCAGCCACCTGGGAGGCAGAGGCAAAAGGATCTCTGTGAATTCAAGGCCAGTCTCGGGTACAGAGCAAGTTCCAGGACAGCCAAGGCCAAAGAGAAACCCTGTCTCAAAAATAAATAAATGAATAAATATAAATAAATGAATAAATGAATGAATAGATAAATGTAATAGAATTGTTTTTCAAGTTTTTTAAATTGTCTTTCTTTTTAATTACATGTATGTGTGTCTATCTGTATAGGGATGTGTACACATAAGTGCAGGTGCCCTTCGAAGTCAGCAGTATAAGATACTCCTGTAACTGGAGTTACAGGCAGTGTTAAGCCACCCAACATGGGTGTTGGGAACCAAATTCTACAAACACAGTATGCACTTTTAACCACTGAGCCACCTCTCCAGCCCCTGGGATACCTAATTTGTAGAGAGTGCCACTCAATAGAGAAAATGGTTAACAAAGGGCTAAAAAAGTCTTCCCTTTTTGGCTTACTGCACATACAGTAATTAAGGCCCTGACTCAACAACTTGGTAATTGGCTGAATAATTTAAATAATGTAGATTAAAGAAAAAGAAATAATTTTCCCCATCCTATCTTCCCATTTTGCTCCCCTAGTTAACTAGGAAATCATCTGAATTGACTGTTAGAGCCTAGATAGATAATCTAAATAATCTTTGGACCATGAGACAGCTCAGAAAGTAAGGGTACTTGCTGCTAAGTCTGACACCCTGAGTTTGATCCCAGAACCCACAGACTGGAAAAAAATTAATTGTAGCAAGTTGTTCTCTGATCTCCACATGAATGCTATGGTACACAGGTATATGCACACACACCAACAATATACATTTTAAAATGTAACTGGGCGGTGGTGGCGCACACCTTTAATCCCAGCACTCAGGAGGCAGGCAGATTTCTGTGAGTTTAAGGCCAGTTGGGTCTACATATTGAGTTCCAAGGCAGCCAGAGCTATAGAACCTGTGTGTGTGTGTGGGGGGGGGCTGTTGGGGTGTTGGGGTTGCATTTAAAATACTTTCTGAGGCTATAATATGAACTTTTAGTATATGGCCCTCACACCCAGGGGCAGCACCATCTGGACTCAGTGGGATAGTTTAACAGTGGTGGGTAGGAGGAGAGTAGTTAGGGGTGAGGAAGTCTGAGAGTTGAGGATAAAGATGATCAAAATACATTTTATCAGCTGGACAGTGGTGGTGCAGCCTTTAGTCCTAACACTCAGGTGGATCTCTGAGTTCAAGATCAGCCTCAAACTCAATACAAAAGCAAGTTCCAAGATAGCCAGGGTTACAGAGAAACCCTGTCTAGAAAAAACAAAAACAAAATACATTTTATCAAGTTCTCAAAGAATTAACAGAAAGTGCAAAATACAACGTAAGGACCTAGTATAATTTCTCAAAAAAAGAACAAAGAAATCTGTCATTTCAATTATTTTTTCTTCAATAAAAAAGAAAATGGGTCTTTACTCTCCACCCTGTATGCAGCCTATGTTCTAAAGGGTAGAAAAACTGTCCAGGCTTGCTTACCATATCCTCCTGAGTACTTAGCACAACGCACAGATAAACAATAAGCAGTCAGTAAACTACTAACAAAAACTGGCTGTTTAATTTACGCTAGATTAAAATCTAGTTGAGTCTAAGGGCTGAACGCTACCACCCCAACATAGGACTCACCTCCCTAGTGGGAACTTTCATCCCTCTATTGTGCTGCTCCAATTTCCCTCCTCTTCTCTGGGAACAGCAATCAGCCATGACACCTCCACTCCACCACAATCACGTTTCCAGTACCCTCGCCACTACTCTAGTCCATGGTGAACCACTCGGCAGCTAAGGGAAAAAAGGAAGGAAAATCTATTCCTACTTCACACTGCCACCTTGCAATAAAGCACTTCTCCTTGATTCATCAACCTTAAAGCAAAATGATCTTGCAATAGTCGGAGGACAGAACTACGGGACAAAACAAAAAAGCAGACAAGTCAAAACCCACCTAGTCTGTCCTTACCCGGGAACAAGAAGTTCCATCTTCTGGGGGTTTTAAGGTTTTGAAACAGGATATCACACTGTAGCTCAAACTGGCCTCTGCTTGCTCAGTGTTGGGATTACAGGAGTTTGCCACCACACAGGGCTTAAGTCCCTTCTAAAGGGCACAAAACTGCTATGGTTGCTACATTCCTTCCCAGAATTTCTTCCACTCCCTGTGATGTGAAGGATATAACGTAACAAATGAGGAAGACACTTTTGGTGGACTCTTTCACTCAGATATGGTCAAATTCACAAAGCTCAATAGAGCCAAAACAGGACCCAGATGCAAAGGAAGCAGCAATCTACTTAAGGTTGATCCTGCACCAAACCTATGAGGAAGTAATTATCTTACCTTTTGAAGCAAATAAAGTAAAATAAAATCTGAGCCTGGATGCTTTCTGTTTAACTGAGGAATATATGAACACCTATCAAAGAAACCAAAGTTCTACCAAGATCAGAAAGTGTAAGGCAAGCAGATTTGAGACTAGCTCTAAGACTGGAGAGACAGCTCAGTAGTTAAGAGCACTGGCTGCTCTTCCAGATTCCCAATTACCACACAACAGGTCATAACTGTTTATAACCCTAGCCTCAGAGGATCGGCATCAACCCTTCATGGGCATCAGGCACATGTGTGATACAAAGATAAATAGGCAAAACATATTTCTTAAAAAAAAATTTTTAAAGCTAGCTCTGCTCTATTTTGTTTGTTTGTTTGTTTGTTTGTTTCAAGACAGTTTCTCTGTGTAGCACTGTAGACAAGGCTGCAGGCTAGCCTCTGTATAACTTTGGAGCCTGACCTAGAACTCGCTCTGTAGATCAGGCTGGCCTCAAACTCACAGAGATTTGGCTGCCTATGTCTCCCAAGTGCTGGAATTAAAGATATGAGACACCACCACCCAACTTCTGCTTTATTTCTTAGTTTTAAAAAATTAAAGGGGTTGGGGATTTAGCTCAGTGGTAGAGCGCTTGCCTAGCAAAAGCAAGGCCCTGGGTTCAGTCCTCAGCTCTGGGAAAAGAAAAAAGAAAAAAAAGAAACAAAAACAAAAAATTAACATTATCATACATAAAAAAATTTTAAATTAGCTGGGTGGTGATGGCACACAACTTTAATCCCAGCACTCATGAGCATCTCTGAGTTGGAGGCCATCCTGGTCTACAAAGCTAATTCCAGGACATCCAGGGCTACACAGAGAAACTGACTCAAAAAAATTTTTTTTAAATAGCAAAAAATTGCCAGGCAAAATGTCTCATGTGTTTAATCCCAGCACTCCAGAAGGGACAGGAGGATCTCTGTGAGTTCAAGGTCAGCCTTGAAAAGAAAAAGAAAAAAAAAAAGAGAGCTAGAGATATGGTTTATCAGTTAAGAACATGCACTGGCCAGGCAGTGGTGGGGCACATCTTTAATCCCAGCACTAGGGAGGCAGAGGTAGGAGGTTTCTGTGAGTTTGAGGCCAGCCTGATCTACAGTTCCAGGTCAGGCTCCAAAGCCACACAGAGAAACCCTCTCTGGGGGAGGGGGGAGCGAAGGGGAGGAGAAGAAGGAAGAAAGGAAAAGAATGAAAACACATGCATTGCTTTTTCAAAGAACCAGAGTTCAGTTCCCAGAACCTATGTTAGGAGACTCATAACAACCTGTAACTCCAGCTCCAGGGGAGCTCCTCTTTGGGCACTGAATCAAAAATAAAATAAGTCTTTTTTAAATTTTGTTTTATGTGTTTCAGTGTTTTGCCTGCATGTATATCTGTGTATGACTTGAATGCAGTGTCCAGGGAGACCAAAATAAGGTGTTAGATTTCCCTGGAACTGGAATTACAGATGGTTGTGAGCTACCATGTGGGAACTGGGAATAGAACCAGGGTCCTCTGGAAAAGCAGCCAGGGATCTTAATTGCTGAGCAATCTCTCCAGCCCCACAAATATTTTTAGAAAGAAAGGAATAAACTGAAAAGCAATTGTTCCCTTCCCTATCCTAGTCAGGCAGTATTTTTTCTTTTAAGTCAGAATTTTCATTCAAACTCCATAGAGGAGGCCGGGCAGTGGAGGCAGAGCCTTTAATCTCGGCACTAGGGAGGCAGAGACAGGTGGATCTCCGTGAGTTCTAGGAAAGGCTCCAAAGCTACAGAGAAACCCCCTCTCACAGAAGAACTAGAAACGACTTAGCAGCTCAGAGTACTTACTGCTCTCGCAGTGTTGTTTCCCATCACCACGTGGTAGCTAACAACTGTCTCTAACTCCAGATCCAGGGGACCCAGTATCTTGTTCTGACCTCCGTGGATATACCAGGCAAGTACATACATGCAGGCATAACACTCAGACACACAAAAATAAGTCCACCTAAACAAACGAAATTTTAAGAGCCAGTGAGATGACTGAACAGGTAAAGAGGTTTGCCACCAAGCCTGCTGACCTAAGCTCTATCCCCAAACCCAAAGGTGTCCTCTGATTTCCACATGTGTGCTGTAGCTGTAGAAGGGCTCCAAAACAGTTTGACCACACAGCTGCCATGACAGGCTTTGAGGCCCAGACACAGCTTCTGTGACACAGACTTACTGAGGCAACACCTAGACCCAGGAAAAGTCATAAGCTGACCCCACCCAGGGAGGGTCTACATCTAAGGGGAAGTACCTGACATCCCAAACATTCCAACCATTAGATAAGATGGCCAGATGTCCCTGAGTCTAGCACACATCTATTTTTGTTTTATAGATACCCCTAGACAAATGTCAACCAAAAAGGTCCTGAACCCTGGAAATCCCCTCACCCCAACCTCTGCTATGATAAAAACTCTGCCCCACCTGAGCTCAGGGCTCTCTGCTCTCACCACTGTGTCAGACAGACAGACAGACCAAACCCCGGAGCTTGAAGATAATAAAGGCTCTTTGTTTTTACATATGGGATTCGGTCTCCCTAGTGGTCTTTTGGGGGTCCCCGAGATCTGGGCATAACAGTAGCAACCACACATACACAATAAATAGCTTTAAATTCCATAAATATATGTAAGTCTTCATATAAACATATAGTTTAAATGAAAATTTTTTCATCTGGGCTGACAATGCTCCCTCCAAGAGCCAAAAACATCTAACAAAATCCCCAATACCACATGAGAAACCCAATGGAGTTGTTGGTCAGGGTTGTCCAAGAGAACCCTAAAACATTACAGGTTACTGCTAATGCCCTTGGTTACCCGCACCCAAGTGGTAGAAAGTAAGTCCCTATTGCTGAAGATACCATGAACTTCAGACGCTAGGCCCAGAGACACCAGAGCTAGAAAATAACCTGAAAGCCTCCCCAGGCCTGTTTGGTACCAGAAGGTGCCACGCAAGCTGCCAAAGAAGGAAGCGGCAGTCCTGTGCAGCTATGATGTCCATGAGACAGCAACGGCCAGCACGGCACAGGGAGTCCTAGGGTGCGGTGGTGGCATGCATAACCAGGCAGTAACCAACAACTCTCTAATTGTGCTTAGAACCCACAGAACAGAGAGGGAACTCCTGCCTAGTACTGGAAATCTAGCCAACTACCCAGGACTAGTAAAGTCTGAACCAGCATAATCCCTAACTACATTCTAAATATTTTTTCTTATTCCCACAGTTAAGTGTGGGCCTCATCCCTCATCCAGGAAACTCCCCTTTGCAACTGAAGTGGAGTCCAGGACCAACAGACACATCTACAACACAGCCCCTGTGACTAAGGCTCAGGGAACACAGAGGAAAATGAGGACAGAAAGATTGCAAGAGCCAGAGGAACAGGGGGTTTGCTGTGAGACTGTGTCTGCAAAGAATGTCAGAAGACACACCCATAAAGTCTCACCAATATGACTGCCTAAACATGAGCTGAATAAGGTGATGCACACCTTTAGTTGTAGCTCTTAAGAGGTAGACGCAGGCAGATCTCAGTGAGTTCAAGGCCAGCCTGATGTGCACAGTGAGTTCACTACCAAGTGAGACCATGTTTCAGAAAAACAAAAAACAAACCGGAGAGACATGTCAGCATGGGCAGGGGAAAGCCCAGGAGACCTCAACCCTATACAAAGAAAGACAGGCAATTAATGAATGCTAAGAGTGGGAAAAATAGCCTTACACAGGGAAGAGCACACCAGTTGGTTATCCAATACCCAATGATCATCCCTTAAAACATAGACAATAACATTATTCAGACTGAGAATATTTATGTATTTAGGAATAAATATGTATATGTATATATATGTATGTATGTAACAACAATTAATAAAAAAATAAGTCACAAATTTGAAAGAGAGCAGGGAGAGGTATATGGGAGGGTTTGGAGGGAGGAAAGTGATGGGTTCACAACACGCCCCCACGGTTGGGCGTGTTTGCCTATGCTGGCAGACCTGGACACTTCCGCCTAGTCAGTTCCAGGTCAAGATAGCCATTTCCAGGTCAAGGCGTCTCGTGGGACCAGGATCTGTGACTTCGCATGCTTACGTAGGCGCGCAATGTAGCCATGTGATCAAGGCACGTGCATGGAGTAGTTACACATGCGTGGAGTAGTTACATCGACCTGTGCATGTCCAGCCTTTAAAAGCCAGCGCCATGTTTCCCGGTCTCTTCTCCCTCTCTGCACACGTGTTTTCCCCAGGCCTGGGCACTCTCTGTCCCTTTCCTCTCAATAAACTCTTATTAGCGGATTCTGTCGTGTTTCGTGACGTTTCCTTGCAGGGTAAGAGCGCAAAATAACTAACAGAAATGGGGGATGATGCAATTATATTATAATCTAAATAAATAAAGGAAATATATTTTAACTCCATAAATATTAGTCACTGAAAATTAAGTAGTATTAACTGGCACACAAGCAGCAATCCCAGCACTCAAGAAGTAAAGACAGAAGAGTCAGGAGTTCATGGCCAGCCTGGGCTACATGAGACTGTCTTAAAAACAACATCCGCAAAGTATATTTAATATCTGATTATGGTTTCCCTTCCCCCACTGGTTGTGGTAATGTACTGTGTGACCTAATAAAATTTACCTAAAATCAAACAAAGGAACATACCACTGCCACATCTCACCTCCAGAACTCAGTCTGAAAAAGCTTTAGTTCCTGTCTCTTCACACCTTATATACCTTTCTCCACCCAGGCATCACTTCCTTCCTAGTGCTGAGATTAATGGCATGTGATTCCCAAGTACTGGGATTAAAGGTGTGTGCCTCCACTGCCTGGCTATTTCTCTCCTAAACTGAGTCAATCTCATTCCAAGGTGGCTTTGAACTCACAGAGATTCAGACGGATCTCTGCCTCCCCAAGTGCTAGGATTAAAGGTGTGTGCCACCACTGCATGGCTTCTATGTTTAATATAGTGGCTTGTTCTGTTCTCTGATCTTCTGGCAAATTTTATTAGCATACACAATATATCACCACAACTGGTCCCAGATCCTCCCCACTCCCCCATCCACTGAAATCCACACCCTTTCTTACTCTCATTAGAATACAGGCATCACATCTAAGGAAAAAATAAAGATAAAATAAAAACAAACCAGAATAGGACAAAACAAACTCTTTGTCCAGAATTCTTAATATATCCTATTACCACCTCATTTTAAATTGCCAAAGACAATTTCAAATTTTCCCTTTCCACAAGTAACCCTTGCTTCTAGATAGTGTTCCTGAACCAATCTGGGATGGCTAGGCTTTATTCTTGTCATCTTAGAAGTTCACATCATGACAGTTTCAGATCACATATTCTTTGGCCACAGAAGTGATATACAATAAAATGTATGTGCATAAAACTAAGGTTTTCTTCTAAACCTAAAAATATCTCAGTCCTCATCACAACTCACTGGTAGGGTGGCAGTCCTAGCTAGGAAAGGCAGGAAGACAACTTCAACACAGGAGAGTCAGGTCAGGCTGGGCAATATATAACAACAGACTCATTAAATTCCTACACATAGAATTTATGTTGTAAATAATTTCCCCAAGAAGTTTGGTGCTGCTCATCTACTATACTCAGTATTATGATACAAAAAAAATTTGACTCTATTGAGTGCTTTATCCTTCATGGCTTGAAAATTTATTAAGAATATATGCATTCAGTATTTTTCCCATTGCTGAGTAAGAAAAAAATGACAAAAGCAATATAAGAAAGTGTATATTTTGGCTCACAGTTTCAGAGTACAGTCCATCATGGAAGGGGGAGGCATGGCAGAAGGAGCGAGGCAGCTATCACACTGTATCTGCAGTCAGGAAGATCAATGTTCATGCTCAGCTTGCTTCCTCCATTGAGTCTACCCAGGACCCCAGCCCATGGGTGTGGTGCCTCACATAGTCAGGGCAGGTCTTCCCTCCTCAGTTAGACCTTTCTGAAAACAATCATAGGCACACCCAGAGTTGTGTTTCCATGGTGACTCTGAACTGTATCAAACTGACAAAGAAGGTCACCCAGCACCGCGTTATGTCTCAGTATAAGGCCTACTTTTAATCATATTATTTAGACCTTGGTAAATCAAGTTCACTTTTTTCTTTTTTTTTGCAACAGGGTCTCATGTGTCCCAGGCTAGCTTTGAACTCCTATCTGGCTGAGAATAGCCTTGACTTTTTTATCCTCCTGCCCCTACCTGCTAACAGTGAAGAAATATATTCATGGGTTGGAGAGATGCTCAGTAGTTAAGAGCAGTGGCTGTTCTTCCAGAGGACCTAGGTGCCATTCCCAGCACCTTTGATACCCAGAATCAACATGGCAACTTATAACCATCTGTAACTCCAGTTCTAAAGGGATATGTCACCCTCTTCTGGCCTCTGTGGGCACTGCACCCATGTGATGCACATACATGCAGGCAAAACAACCACACACATAAAAGAAAAAAGGCAGGGAAGTGGTGGCACACGCCTTTAATCCCAGCACACATGGGAGGCAGAAACAGTTTGAGGTCAGCCTGGTCTACAGAGTGAGATCCAGGTCAGCCAAGGCTACATGGAGAAATCCTGTCTAAGAAAGAGAGACAGACAGAAGGACAGACAGACTGGGTGGGGGTGGGGTGGAGAGACAGTTGAGCAGTTAAGAGCACTGACTGCTCTTCCAGAGAACCCACATGACAGCTCACAACTGTCTGTAATTCCAGTTCCAAGGGACCTGACACCCATGGCAAAATACCAATGCACATAAAATAAAAAAGAAAAGCGGGGGGAGAATGCATTCATTACCACAGATTAAATTTTAGACCACTATAACAGGTGAAAAATATCCTTTATGGGGGCTGGAGAGATGGCTCAGCTATTAAGAGCACATACTGCTCTTAGAGAAGAACTGAGTTTGGTTCTCAGCACCCACATCAGGCAGCTCACAACCACCTGTGACTCCAGCTCAAGGGGATGTCATGTCTCTGGCCTCTGTGCACACTGGCACATATATCCTCACACACACACACACTGCACGCAAGCACATATAAAAATGTTTTATAAAGTCCTCTATACTTTTCCCCCAAAATTCAGGATGCAATCACACTTGTGTATTTCATCTGACCAGCATGTTCTGTCTCAGCTGTGTCTTGTTGTTTGTCTTTCTGACACCTGACAGTTTGCCCTCAGCTATCTTGATAACATGCTCCATTACGAATCTATTTGTACGTTCATCATGACTAAGGTCACGGTTCATTAGTTTTAGCAATTGTATAGCTTGGAGGTGCTGTACTGTGTGTGTGTGTGTGTGTGTGTGTGTGTGTGTGTCCGTCCTATCATTCCTCACTGCTCAAAATCAAATTTCATACTCTACATGGGCACTGAACATGTCTTAACACTTAAGACTACATTCAACCCAGAAAGTCCCCAATATACACTTTTTGAACAAATAAGGAAAATAATTCTCCATAATATACATGTAAGTGAAGTACTTTAAGTTGGATACTCAATGATAGTTGCTGACATTAACTCAAGATCAAGAATATCACTGTATGGTAGCTCACACCTTTGATCTCAACACTCAGTGGTTCAGGACAGCCAAAGCCAGATCTGCATAATAATAAGACCCTGCTTCAAAACTAAAGGAAAAAAAAAAAGGCTCCATTTAAAGCATTATCCAGCATTCTAAAAGATCACAAGAATTTAAGATTAAAAAAAGGAAAAAAAAAAAAAAAAAGAATTTAAGATTACAGGGCTGGAGAGATGGCTCAGCGGTTAGGAGCACTGTCTGATCTTCCAGAGGACTCAGGTTCAATTCCCAGCACCCACATGGCTCACATCTGTCTGTAACTCCTGTTCCAGGGGATCCAACACCCTCACACATAAAAAAAAAATGTAACTTTACCTTATTTTACCCACAATTACTTTTAAGTTTACTTCCCAAAAAAGAAATTCCCAAGAGAAAAATGAAAACAGTCTGCAGAGAAGGTAATATGGAATCTATTTGAAGGAGAAAGTTACTGCTAGAGCAAATGGAGTCAAATCAACCACTATTTACATAGTCCCTAGTTCTGCTTTGATCTCATTAGGTACTTTTCTAGGTTATTCACAGGCTTGTCTGGGTTTTCGAATTACTACATGGTAATATCTTCAACCAAAGTTAAATGTTTTACTTAAAAAATACAATAGCATCCCATATACCTTTTGCTATTGTTCACAAACAATCGAATCACTCAATAAATCCGCCTGTTCTTCTAGTTTCTTCCAAAGAAAAATTCTAACAACCAAGGGTATCAGATTGTAAATCACAGTTCTGGCTGTGCTGGCACTATGGAAATATGTTAAGACAGCCTGGTTTCGTAATTACCTAGGTTGTGACGATGAATAAAAATATCTGAGCAGGAAAATTAAATTGAACAGAAGAAATGCCTCCTAGTAAGAAAAATCTCTTCCCCTATATCAATTCACCTCCCACTTCTTCCCTTTAAGCTTCCAAGGTTTGCTTTCCAGACTATTTCCCTCATCCTTACACTGTATCAGGCCCGTCCACTAGAGTCCTATATCCCTCAATTCAACACAATCCTAGCACTGTCTGGTTCCATATTGCTACTTCCCTTAGCGCCCCCTAAAATGCCAGGCAGCCCCTCTAGTGGACTCCCCACATTTTGACGGTTCCACCCCTCAGTTCCCCACCCCCTCATCACCAGGTTCATCCTGCCCCTCCAACCGTCTCCCGCCCCCAGGTTCCTTCCTGCCCTCCAAACACAGCTTCCCTGTCTCAACGTCTCTAGTTCCATCAACCGACTCCCCGAACGCCCCGCTCGTTCCTCCTGTCCCTATTTTTATCAACATTCCACTGAGTACTCCTTTCCATCCATTCTTTCAACACATGCATCAATGCAAAAACACCCCCACACAGGAGTCCCTTACCCAAAGCCGGATCCTCCATCTTTCCCCTTTCTTTTGCTTCCTTTCTTTCGTCTCTCCCCCATCTCTACCTCCTCTGAAAGAGTCGGTTCCCAGGCCAAGGTCTCTCACCTCATTCGGTCACTTAAGTGGTGCCAACCGCTTCATACAGGAAAATAGAAGCAATCACGTCCCCGAGGGCGCTTCCCCGCGAGTCCGGGCACTCCCTGGGCACCCGCCCCAGCGGGAACCCTGCGCACACGCACACACACACACCGAACTCCTTGGGGACGAGGGTTGGGGAAGAGAGTGTGCGTTCCCACACCGGCCTCAAACACAGACCACTTCGTTACAGCCCTTCGCCATTTTGGTTTCCCGCGGACTACCGGTGCATTCTGGGAGCGCGGAGCTA
>CABHPQ010159127.1:12473-25628 GCA_902168405.1 Peromyscus aztecus
GAGCTCATTGGTATTTTTGTGAATTTGTTTTGTTTTGATTTGTTTGAGCCTTTCATTTTTTATTTTTATTTTTATTTTATTTTATTTTATTTATTTATTTTTGGTTTTTCGAGATAGGGTTTCTCTGTGCAGCTTTGCACCTTTCCTGGAACTCGCTTTGGAGACCAGGCTGGTCTCAAACTCACAGAGATCCGCCTGCCTCTGCCTCCCGAGTGCTGGGATTAAAGGCGTGTGCCACCACCGCCCGGCAGCCTTTCATTTTTATCTTAATTCTCTTTTGGGTTTTTTGTTTATTTGTTTGTTTTGATTTTCATTTTTTTGTTCCTGATTTTTTTTTGTTTGTTTTGTTTTGTTTTTTTGAGAGAGAGTGCAAAAGAAAAAACATAAAGTTAGATGGGTAGAGAGGAGGAGCTTGGAAGTGTTGGGAGAGATGAAAAATGATCAAAACACATTATATGAAAACTTTTTAACTAAAAGAAATAAAAAGTCTCATTTGAAAAAGAAAAAAGGTTAGGGATTTTTGATGATTAGAGAAAGGTTAAGTATTAATGTTTACACATTGGCAAGAGTTGGTTAAATATAACAGGGTATCTCTGACTTTTCAGGTAGCAGATGGATTTCTTCAGAATGGACATGAGCTCATTTGTCATTTACATGTGTTTTACAGGGGCCTGGTCTTGCTTAGCACTTGTGGCTTCTCCCAGGCCTCTCCAGTTGAGTGACTTAGGTCCATTTCACATATAAGGCAACTGAAGCATAGACTGACTTCTTGTTTGCTTATAGTCATATATCAGAAAAGCAAAGTTGGTAATAAAAGCAAAAATTATACCTGTGATCCAACCTCTGAATGAAAACCTAAGTAATAATACACTTGACACATTTCTGCTTCTGCTTGTAGCCAAGTACCTGTCTCAGATTGATACTGAGAAAATAAATGTGAAACAGAAAGACAACCAATTAAATAAGTGGTTGGTAATCAATGAGACCTTAGATAGAAGAAACTACATGTAAATAAGTGACATGTTTGCCACAGCAGTTACCAATTCAAATATTTAATAATTAAAATCAGTGAGTGTAAAGGGTATCAGGAAGGGTAAGGCAGAGTTTTTGTTTTTAATCAGTCAGGGCTCTGAGAATAAAATATTGGAATTTTTATGCCCCAAACTCAAGATGTGAATGGGCAAGATCCCCCCTAACTAAGACAATATCACATAATGTCAGCTTAAATGATGAATTAGGAGTTAAGAGTTGCTCTTTCAGAGGGCATGAGTTTGGTTCCCAGCCCTCACGCTGGGCCCCTCACCACTACCTGCAGCTCCAGGTCAAGGAGGTTCCAGCACCCTCTTCTGTCCCCTGTGAGTCCTGCACACCATGAGGTACACACAGACACATGCACATAAGGGAAACATAAAAATAAATTTAAAAAAATTCATATAATAAAAAATAAACCTAATAACTACTATTCATTGTACAGATTCTCTTCAAAAGATTCAATACTTTTAAAATGTATGCTTATATGGGTCATATTATTAAAATAAAAAAGTTGATGATGAGTTATAACTGAAACATCTTTTAAAATCAATCTCCTAATACAATAAGCAAAAAAATGGAGAATTTAGTTCTCATCAAGAAACAAAGGTCCTTGAAAATTAGACCCATCTAAAAATTCCTTCTCAGTTTTAAGAACATACTAGAAATAAATCGGCCCTCACAATTTTAAAATTAAAGCAATGTAGCTAACATATGTTGTAATTCATTGCTAGATAAAAAATTAATCAATTAATTTTCATATACAACCTGGTATATGAAAAGAAAAACAAAAAAGGAACAGCTATGGAAATACAGTATGAAATGATATAGATATTAGACACACCAAACATGACTGTTTTCCTTTTCCTTCCTTTCTTCTTTTGTTCATTCCCTCCTCCTCCCTCTTCTCCTCCCTCCCCTCATAAACCCTAGCCTGATATTAAACTCATTCCTAAGTATATCTCTGGGACTGGAATCAAGGGTTCCACCACCACAATCAGTTTATAAGCTCGAGGTTCAAAACTAGTACCTCCTATGTGCTATCAAAGGACTCTACCAACTGAGCTAGATAGACAGAATGACTTTTAATATAATTATATTCATATTCTCAAAAAAGGTTAAAAAATTTCTTTATATAGGAGGAATCTGTAAAATAGGATCAAAATAAATTCTAAAATTGAAAAATGTAATCATGGAAATTAAGTATTAAATGTTATAAATGCCAACCATGGTACAGGCAATAAACAATATAAATAATTACTGGATAGAAAAATCTTGAAAATCTAAAATTTCAGTGATTATTTTACAAACAATCAGAAAAAAATCTGTGTTATGCTCATAAAAGCAGCAGTAATTTTTAATAGACAAAAACCAGTGTAATGAGTTTTTTAAGATTTTATTCTTATTTTTACTTATATGTACATGTGTGTTCTTGTGTATGAATTAGTATAGTGGAATGCATTGCCTGGGGAAGCCAAAAGAGGGCATCAGGTCATCTAGAGGTGAAGTTAGAGGCAGTTATGAGGCACTTGAAGTGGGTGTGAGAACCAAGCTTGGGTCTTCTACAAACAGAGCGCCTGCTGAGGTCCTCTCAGCTCCTGCGATGTGCTTTCAGAGTGCTGTAAGTACTAGCAGTAAAACCCACAAGTCGGGAAGTAAAGTTCTCAGCTGCAGGCAAAAGAACATCTCAGGAAAAGATGTTCTAGCAAGCAATGAGCGTTCTACTTAGAGTAAAGCAGAGTGTACTGTAACTAGGAATGGAAAATTAAAAGGTTGTGTGTAAGAGTAAATCTAAGTGGACATTGTCTGCAAATGTTGATTTACGGTGTGCAATATAAAATATTGCAGATTTAAAATACCTTCCAGAAACAGTGAAGACAGATGAGAGCTGAACTAAGGAAAACTCATAAGATGTTAGTACTCATGGGCGGTGGCACATGTATTAATTAGAATATGTTGCATATGTATTAATTAGAAATAAGGAAAAAGAAAACCATGGAGTAATTAAGGAATATGTAGCTAACAAACCAATAGAAGGTAAGAAAAAATTGAAAATATAAAAATTAATTTGAACCATACTTAGGAAAGTAGGGAACTGTACAATGCTAAAATTAAAGTCAAATCCTTCAGTACAAGTTCAAATGTAAGTTAACAGAATGATCCAACTAGAGCTCAAAGTTGTCAGTCAAGACTGGAAAAGAAAAGAAATGTAGATTACAAGATAATGAAATCATAGCCCTTAAATATAAAAATTACAAATGCTGGCCATCTATCATTCAACAGAAAACTGCTGTGGCTAAACTAATGTCTTATGAAAATACCTTTTAAAGCAGGAAGTGTTACCAGACACAGAGGGATTTCACAGTGGAGCTAATGGTCTCATGTGAAGACATTCCACCATAAATTCCTATGTACATTCCTTTTGGAGGGATTTTAGGGTTTGCTTTGAAATACTAATTTGGAAAACAGGCAAATTATAAAGTAAAGATTAATAACACATTTATGAGTCACATATATATGACCCAGCAGCAAATTTTATTACAGATAATCCTACATAGTATAAGTCTCATCAGCATCTATCTTATCTTTTTTATGTGACATTTTGGCCTCCAAACTGTAAGATCAACAAACCTCTGTTGACTTCAAGGGAACCTACGTCAGGCATCTCCTTCACTAGCATGAAGCTGAGTGATGCGGGTATGCCTGAGAAATTCTCAGGAGTATGTTTAAAAAGAACTAAGGACCACGGGGTACGGTGCTTTCCCATTAGTTATCATATGGAGATGGCTTTTGAGGATATTATGTGACTGGCGTATATTTATGGTCATAGGATTGTAAGAATGATTTAGATAAAATTATATCAAGCATTTGAGAGGATGCATTTGAGGGAATGCATGGTCAAATGGTTAAAAGAGGAAATGGTGTTTTCCATTTAAAAACAGGACTTTTTGACACTTGACAGAGAGACATGAAAATTCATTTTTCTGTTACTGAATTGCTGGTTGAAGAAAAAGAATCGTGTAGCTATTTTCTCCCCTGGGAGAAGGTGGGTTTGACAGCTGCAAGGAGGAGGTTAGTTCTTTGCTTGAGGCGAGTGGGAGGAAATGAAAACTCAGAGGTAGGTCGGAACATCTTTAAGGAGAAGGAGGATTTTGGCAAGTGACTTAGATACAGTTCCAGATGGATTAGTTAGTGGGTGAAGAACAGTAGAAAAACAGATTGTAAAATGTGAAAATTCGCTTCACCAATTAATTGTGCAGTGTTAGACTAAGTCAAATGAAGATCACTAAAAACCTTTTATCTATAGTGGAAAGTCAGAGGGGCTGGTAGAAATACATCTCTAGTCCTGTAGTAGTCCTCTAATTTCCTACAGGGCCTCTCTGGAGTTCCCTAAAATGCCGTGGTTATCATCAGACTGTCTATAGCTAAAATATAGGCTATCAAACCCATCATTTTAAATATCAGTTTGACATGCCATTGAATGGCAGGAAATGCTGAGAAACTGTAAAGCATTTTCTTCTCTTTTTACTTTGCATCATAGACTTTCTTCTAGTTTCAGACTTTTAGAGAAATTCAAAAGAACATAATAATTTGCCCAGAACCAATGCAGTCCAAGTTCCCTTAGAAATGATGGACTGATGTGATACTCTAAGAGAAGAGGAAGAAGAGGAGAAGGAGGGCAGGGGAAGGGGGAGGGGATGAAAGAGGAGTGGTGGTAGGGGTGAAGGAAGAGGAGAAGGAGGGGAGATGGAGGAGGGAGAGGAGGAGAAAGAGGTAAAGTCAGGGTGATTTCTTGCAGTGATGTCTTCTGTTGTAGTTTTCTTGAGACAGAGTCTTCCTCTGTAGCACAGGTATGCCTGAAATTGTGATCTCTCTGTCTCCATCTCAGAGCACTGAGATTACAGGTCTGGATCAACATATGAAGTTTCAGAATTGTTTTGTTTTCCTGCTAGAGGAAGTCTTTATATATCCCTTCTAAAATCCATGACTCTAAAGTCAAATTATAGTGAATACATAGCAAAACATGATAAGATCAATAAAGAGAGTGGATATAAGATGACAAACTCATGAAACATTTGGTTTATTTCCTAAATTCCTTGAACGAGAAGAAAATCAATTTTCAAAGAAATATTTAATCTCAACAACATTAGAAAAATAAAGCAAAGTGCCTTCAGGGCCTTCCAAGACTGACACACACACAGAAAGTCTACAAAGGCCTGATGTTCAAGTGATCATCTATAACACAGTATCTGTACTGGTGAACTACAGATTAAAAGACACATTTTTTCAAAAACTATAAAGCAGTTACAATGAGGCTGACTACTGCATTGGGTGACACAAAGCCTTGAAGAAGAGTTACTGTACACAATGGAGCAAAGTACCTGAGTGATAGCCCAACGATCTGTTGAAATAATTCATCATAGATGTCAGAGGAATGGCCGCTGGGTGCATTCTACCCTATCTTCTTGGGTTAGCTTGGTAAGAGGAAGCAAAGGTATTTGGACAATATCCTTGGTTACAGTCATTCCTCAAAAAGATATGAAGACACAGTATTAAAAAAAAAAACACTATAATTAAATCTCATCCAAGCATGCTCATTCTCCCACGATCTCCTTTCCAAATTCCTATAATCAAGACCAGTTCTGATAAAATTTGAACAAGTGTTCTCAAATACAATGAGCAGAGGTCAATGAGTGATTAAATATGGAAGAAAACCCAATAATAAGTATGTCAGAAAATTTTCCCCAATGACAACTGGTATCTTGAATATTAATTCCAACACAGTCAAAAAATAAGATGAGTGAATAAATAAATACAGACTGAAATACGGTAAAATGCAGAACTCTTGTGAGGAAGAACACACACACAAAAGTACTTGATAGAAGAACACAGATTTGTTCAGACACCTTTTCAACAGCAGACTCAAATACAAGAAGCAATGTTTACCAAATTTAGGAAGTAGGATTGCATGTTTCACTTCACTTGTTTATTTTTAAACATTTGAGAAAGTTTTAGAGATATCCTGGGACTCACTACTTAGGCCAGACTGTCTTTGAAGTCATGGCCCCCTTCTGTCTGAGCACAGGATTAACAGGTAAACACCACTGTGCTCAGCTACAAGTTGAGGAAGATGAAATGACTTAGTGTGTTAGACCGAGAAACATTTAAGAAAGCAGCTTCTCCAGGAGCAAAGCTTTGTGATTCACAGTCTCAGAGTAGCTAGTCCACAGCCACTTGGCTCCACTGTGTCCGTGATGGTGCAGAGACACAACGTTTTGGAAGAAAGCATGTGGGAAAGACATGTTTTCTCCTCATGGTAACAGGAAACAAACTGTAACAAGAATGGGCCAGGTCAAGATACCATTCAAAGATGTCTGAGAAGACCTACTGCCTCCAACAAATTCTCAACTTTCACAGTTCCATACCTTCTATAGTTGGCTCAGATTCTGGGTTGACTAGTGAATTTCTCCATTGATGAAGGCAAAGGCATTATGATCTGGTCACTTTCCTCATCTCTGAACACTGCTTGCATTGGGGACCTTCAATACACGAGCATTTAGATCTACAAAAACTGTATCTGTTAGTGCTAGAAATTTTTTTTTTTTGGTTTTTCAAGACAGGGTTTCCCTGTGTAGCTTTGCACCTTTCCTGGAACTCACTTGGTAGCCCAGGCTGGCCTCGAACTCACAGAGATCCGCCTGGCTCTGCCTCCCAAGTGCTGGGATTAAAGGCGTGCGCCACCACCACCCCGCTTTTTTTTTTTTTTTTTTTTATTAGTTTTTTCAAGACAGGGTTTCTCTGTGTAGCTTTGTGCCTTTCCTGGAACTCGCTTTGGAGACCAGGCTGGCCTCGAACTCACAGAGATCCGCCTGGCTCTGCCTCCCGAGTGCTGGGATTAAAGGCGTGCACACCACCACCACCCGGCTAGATTTTTTAAGTAGAGATCCATATAATAAAAAATAATTTCACACATTCATTATCACACATGAAACACAAGGCTAGCTTTAAAATGACTTTAGGAAAAAGAAGGCAATTTAAGATGACAAAAGGCAGAAAAAGATAAAAATCATTAGGAACACAATGTAAACAGAATGTACTGAGTATGATTGCAGGAAGAAGCCCAAACATATACTTAATAAAAATTAAAATATATAAATTATATCTATTAGAAATTCCCTATTGACTTTTCAAGTCACTCATTCACTGTGTAAGGTCTTAGGTTCCAGAATTTTTGATGAACTTTTAATTGCTTCTAGCTCTTCATTGAATTTCTAATTTTGTGCAGGTATTATTTTGTGACTTTATTAGTCTATCTGTTTGTCACCTCTTATTGCTCATTGAAGTTTTTTTTTTTTAAGACAATTTTGAATTTTTTTTCAGGCAGGTTTTGTATCTTTATTTCTTAAGTTAAACTTTTGGTGATTGATTTGTTCTATTGGTGGTGTTTTCTTCTCTGATTACTTAAGATCCCTGCAACCTTGCAATGGAGCCCCTGCACTTGTGGTAGGTGCATCCCCCTTTGTATTATCTTTGGCCTTTCACACATAGGCCCATCCACAAGTTGCTGCTGAGTTTCTTAGATGGCTATTTTTTTTGTGCCAGGTAAGAGGGAGGGTGAGCTTAGAGCTTGATTTCACAGAGGAGCACCACATTGAGTCTGGCATAGCAGATTGGATCCTGGGTCCATAAGGATGAGCCTGAGTCTTGGCTGGGTCTGTCTCAGTGATCCTGGTGCTCAAGTCTGTAGCGTAAAGCAGAACCTTGGGTCTTTACAGACCAAGGACCAGTTTGACACCAGTGTTTGAGTTCTAGACATGGCCGCTAGTCCACACAGCCAGGGTGAATATCTAGATCTATGGAGGCAGATATAGCAAAGTGATAAGCCAGGGACACATATCGCCAGTGGCATACCTGGTACTGTGGTGTGTTGGTTACCTGGTCATTGGGAACAGCTCTGGTCCTGAGTCCTTAGGAGACTCTGAGGGATCTAGAGGAATAACCTGCAGCCTAGATACATAGAAGAAGATACTGAATCTTTTGTCCATAACAGTGCAACTGGGTTCTGGGCATATCTAGGTAGATCTGAAGCTGGAGTTCATAGCAGGCAGTATGATGTTAGGGTAGATCTGGAAGCTACAGTATGGTGGAAACACACACACACACACACACACACACACACACACACATACACACACAATGCACACAATGCACCACACCCATCTGACAAATACAACATAATCCTGTGAGGAAACAGATAATTCTGATCCTGAGCATGGAGGTTTCCTTGTCTATCATTCTTCCAAACAAGAATGGCAGCTGTTAGAAAAGCCGTTTGGTGGATTTCCTTTGGTCTCTTGAAAACGATGTGCCTAATTGGGACAGTTTGATAAGTTGTTTCCTGATGATCTTAGCACCACAGGTTTGTAAATATATTTCTTAGTAAATAGAAAGACAGAACTTTGATCATATTTGCTATGAACTGATATGAATTTGAAACCTTATAGTTCAGTGTTATAAATCAGAAGAAACTGAAAAAGGTCAAGCAAACTTTTAACATTCAGTCAAATAGATCCATTGCTTGTTCTAATTTGTTCTAATGAAGGTAACCACACTACGGATTAACAAAAACACATGTATTTATCTAGCATCTTGTGATAAAAAACAAGATTATGCCTTTTCAGGTCTTCACTGAATTCATGTTGCCTGAGTTTGTTTCTCTCAGTTAGCTTCATAGCTGAAGTAGTTTCTGACATGTGTAAGCTTACATTAGCCCTGCCTTCTCCCCTAATTTGAACAGAATAATTAGAAAGGCACATGTACTTGCTTCCAGTTTATACAAGTTCATCTAGTAAAATCCCTTGAGCTCCTCCAATTAGAAAACAAGTTTTTGAGTTAATATCCTTCAATTGTTAAAAACTTGCGTCACTGCGAGAGCTCAGTGAGACGTGAAGGTCCCAGCACGCTGGCAGCTGATTGTAAGGGGATGTGATTGTTCCACATTTAGACTGGAAAGGGTTAGGAACTCCACTTCCCAAAGTGCTTAATGAATGAAAGGAAAATTGGACCCCTGAGCCAGAGTCAATGACCTAAGAGAGTGAAAATGTTCACAGGTTAACAAGGGCCGTGGTTTCTTGCCATAACTCCCAGCAGCGGAGAATGGCAAAGGGTCCACTCATCTTCTGCCTTGATATCATCCACAAACCCATTTTCTGCCTAAAGAAAATGCCTTGGCGGAGCTCTGGAAGCCCCTGGTGCTGATGGTCTTGAACTTTACACCTGCTCTCTGTTCTACTGGTTCATTGATTTAGATGTGTAGTCTGCTCTAGAAGTTCATTCTGACACATTTAATTTAAATGTAAAGAGACCTCGCTTATTATCAAACAGCATTTTATAAATTCAGGATACATACCTCACTATGATAGGAGAGTCGGCTACTTACTTTCTTGTGACCTTGTAGGAGATTCATTGAAATGCAATTGAGTATGGCTAGTTTTTCTTCCATTTCAAACTTTTGTTTAAAAAATACTTGTTTCACTTCAATTTGAGGGAGGTTACATAGCTAACCCTGGCCAACACCCTGCTGATGTTTACAGATATAAAATGTTCAATTGGCTGTTATGAGTCATTCCTAGTGAGGAATCTTATCTTAACACCTGCTTTATCTTTAACATCCTTTTCAACTTCTTGTAGAAGGAAAACAATAGCGAAGAAGAAAAAAATTGGGACCACTCCAGTTTTGAAACACCTGCCTTAGAGATAAAGACTGTAATTTTAGGCACTTGCAATGCCTTTGGTTTGGGCTGGAATTTGTTCTGCATGCTGTGAGCATCTGCTCTCTTTCTCAAGCACGTGCTTGGCCAGGGTCTGACTTCAGTCTAGTGAATTATAAGATCATCTCTGTTACCATGGAAAACCGTGGATCAGAAGGTCTCTGAAGATCTGGCTTCACAGTAAATGCCTTTTATGAGTTCAAGAAACATTACACCGTCGGCGGCAGGGAATCAGCCACTAATCCTTCATGATCTGATTCCAGTGTGATGCTGATAATCTCTGACTTACGGAGGGTATCCCAGGTTTATATGGCCACTATGGACAAAATAGTCACTTTATTTTTTATTTTTTTAATTACAGACAGGAACTAACAGCTGGAAGCCAGAAGCACAAGATTTTCTTGGTCTATTAAGAAAATTCACAGTTAACTGAACAAAAAATATTTATTCTACCTCATTTATTTTTCTCTTGAGATGAAGACACATCCTACATTGATTTTTGCAAAGAAGTTATTCAAATGGTATAGGTTTGTTTTAAAAGTAAGTTAATTTGCTATACGAATGTCAACAATTCCTGAGTATTCATGCAATTTATGTTATTATGCTGGTTGGCTATATTGCTTTTAAATAACATTCATGTCAAGGCTTAAGTGCCCTGATGTGAGACAGGCCTTGCTTGAAGTCTATTTAGGACAGCAGGCACCCAGGAGTAATCTAGAAGGAAATCGCAAGGAAAGCATATGTGTAAAATTTAGCAGTGTCTGAGAGTTTGCTTGGGTAGAATGAGTTCACCATGATGCAAAAGGCCTGTAGTCCTGAAAATAAATCATTCTGGAAACAGGTAAATCAAAAAGCAAAGAATCGATGTCAGAGTCACTCTGTGCTTTGCTCTGTAGCATGGCACTGATACAGTTTGATGAGAATGAGGGACAGGGAGAGGGATCAAAAGTACCCACCCCACCGAGGGAGGTGTGGCTTTCAGTAATCAGCTGTAAGGTTAGTTTAAAAAAGAAACACTTATTTTTGCCCTCATTGGGTTGACTTGGTAGACTGAGTCACTGTGGCATAGCAACATCACACCCATGCACACTTACTCCCAGTTACTTGGGAATTCTTGCAGCAACACTGGAGACTCAGTTCACAATACCTGAACTTTTGGTCCTTTTTTTCAGCAATGTTTATATGCACATATGTAAATATAATTATTTTCAATTTAATTTTTGGGTTTCTATATATAATGGATTTTTAAATATTGTTTTTATGTATTTAAACCTTGCTAAAGCTGTCCTTTGATATAAAGGTGTTTGAGAGAGTAAAGTACTTCAAAAATTGAAATCTTCATGGTCATAACATCTGAAAGTAGACATATTTCATATTTTTCTTTCTCAGTTGATATCAACTATGTCTTGAAATACTCTAGTTCAGCTCCGAATAGAACGGTTTTGTGTTGTTTTCATTTCAGGAGGAAAACATTTAGTGTTTCCTGACCAAGTATGTTATATTTAGGTAGATTAATTATATTACATTGTCAAAAGTTCCTTTTGTCTCTAATTTTTGGGTTTATATAAAAGTTGTGTTGGGACTGGAGAGATGGTTCAGTGGTTAAGAACACTGCCTGCTCTTCAGAGATCTTGAGTTCTGCCCCCAGCAACCACATGGGATCTGATATCCTCTTCTGGCATGAAGGCATACATGCAGATAGAGTACTCATATACATAAAATAAATAAGTAAATCTTTAAGAAAGTTGTGCATTTTATTAAATGCTTTTCCTGTAACCATTGAGATATTCGTGTATTTTGTATGATTTACCATTTATACACAAATTTGACTGGTTTTCAAATGAAATGGTCCTTCCACACAGGCTGAATCCCACTGGCTACGCTGCATACTCATCTTTACAATTGCTGGATTCTTTCTGCTGTATTGGTTTAGGAGTTTTGTTAATGTTGTTCTGTTTTGCTTTACGTGAAATTCATATTAATGAATTTCAAAAGAAATGTTCTCAGGGCGTACATTTTCTTCATGTGTATGATTTGAGCTCTTTGTAAATGCATGGATTTTTAAAACTTTCTAAAGTATTTTTGTGCTGGAGAGCATCTCACAGGTATTAGAGAACTCTATGTACTGGGCTGCTGTTTAACTGGAGGTTCAACAGCTCTTTGCGACATCTAGCTGTCTTTAATATTGTTTAAATCTCCTCTCTGCTTGGGGTCTTCATATTAATATTCTCTGTTCTGGAGAGTGTTACAGCCTTTATAAATGTTGAATAACTTATTATTTTTTCAGTTTTATCACTCTTTGTTCATATATCTCAGGTCTTCTTTTTTGTTTGTTTTTTGAGACAGGCCTTCTCTGTGTAGCTCTGACTATCTTGGAACTCGCTTTATAGACTAGGCTGGCCTCGAACACACAGAAATCCACCTGGCTCTGCCGCCAAAGTACTGATTAAAGGTGTGTGCCGCCATCGCCCCTCAGGTCTTTGTTCTTTAAAAAGCACCTGTTTATAAGTGATTTAGCATAAGAAAAATAGACTTTCATTGATGTGTTTTGCTCTGTTTACTAGCAATTTCAGTTTTAAACAGTATTTGGCTGAAGCCTCTTCTGCCCACTAGAGCTCTATGGTGGGCACGCTTGCGTAGGATGTCCTCTCCCTTCCCTTTACTCTGGGAGTATTCTTATCCGTAGTATGCAGGGCACGCTTGCGTAGGATGTCCTCTCCCTTCCCTTTACTCCGGGAGTATTCTTATCCGTAGTATGCAGTCTGTGTGCCTCATAGAAACTTTTTCATGGACCAGTTTGAAAATTTATCCTACTAATCTATGTTTTTTAATTGTTATAATAAATATAGTTAAATTTAATATAATTATCAATGGGTTAGTATTTATATTTTTATTGTTTAATTTGTTTCCATGTTTCCAGTGTTTTCTTGTATTTTTGGTTGTTATTGTTACTCCATTTTTCTATGACTGATTTATTTCATGTTAAGTAGTTAATTTCTAGTATAATATTTTACTACTTCTCTGAGAGACTGTCTTTTGTATGAAAACTAACATCATCCATAATGTAGCTTAGGTTAATATCAGCATAATGCAAATGCTCACTTCCAATACAGCTCTGTCTCCTCTCTGTGCACCACGATTGTCCTATATATCACAATGTTCAGATGTGATGCTTTTGCCAAGAATATTTTATAATTGCTGATGTGCGCCCTTTGCTTTAATACTGTAGAGGAGATTTACAAAGGAGAGTGTTTATACGGCCCCTTCTCTTTGTCTGTGCAGTGTTCGCTCTTGTAGGCAGGTCTGAGAATGATAACGTTTCTTAGTTTTGGAATAGAGACTGTTTTAGTTTCTC
>CABHPQ010159128.1:0-27152 GCA_902168405.1 Peromyscus aztecus
CAAGTAATGCATTTTTGTATTAGTCATGTTTCTATCTTCACTGTGACAAAAGAGCTGAGAAAATTGACCTAAGCATAGAAGGAATTATTTCAGCTCACAGTTTGAAGGGCGCAGTCAGTCACAGTGGGGAGGGCAGAGTGCTAAGAGCAGCTTTAGCAAGAAGGAATTATTTCAGCTCACAGTTTGAAGGGTGAAGTCAGTCACAGTGGGGAGGGCAGAGTGCTAAGAGCAGCTTCAGCTGTGGCTGAGGCAGCAGGAGCATGGGGCAGCTGCTCCCACTGCAGCCTCAGTCAGAGAGAGAGCAAGAAGAACTGAATGCTGGTGCTTACTCGCTTGTGTCAATCTATGAACTAAGCCTAGAGGCACTGCCACCTACAATCAGGTTGGGGTCTTTCGTCCTCAGTTAAACATCTCTGGAAACACCCTCATAGACAAAACTTGGGTTTTTACAATAATTCTGAATCTAGTCAAATTGACAAACATTAAGCATGAAACATACTTATGAGGTGGTCAATCTTTTGAGAGATAAATAGATACATCAGAAATTGACCAAATAGTCTTATGTTGTGGTTCGGATCATGGTCTCCTGACAATAAGAACTTTGTTTGTGTGTGTGTTTAAAATTTTTAATAACGATTTCTAAAAATTTTAAATTATGATTACATCATTTCCTCTCTCCAACATTCCCATAAACCCTGACCCCTAGGCCTCTTTAAAGATCATGGCAGTACTCATCTTAATTTAGCACATCCAACCAACTTTCCTACTTAATGACCTTAGTGATGTGATTTTTTATTTATTTATTTATTTATTTACGTCTTTGTCACGGTTTTTTTCTGTGTGTGTCACTGGATGGGGGAAGTTAAAACTCAATTCTTCCCTATTTTTGGCTTTTAAATATTATTTGAGAAAAGGCTATCTAGTTGTCAAAGAAAATACCAAAATGGAAGACAGCTGTCTAAATGGTAACATAAAATAATTGCAGTTTTGACCCTCAATATTGAGTTTGGGTTCCTGGTATGCTAGGCACAAAAAGGGCTATGAGATCTTTGATGTAGACAACCCTCACAAAACACAATAGTCATTATGATCCTAATTCAGAGGTGAGGAAACTGCTCTAGACTGTTTCAGTATTTTAGCTTAGGCAACACAAGCAGATTACAGAGACAAAATGGAATCTGCTCTACCACTGATCTGAACCTTGGGCTTTCTCAAGAGTTATCCTGGTCTGTCCGTAAGATGAATCAGCTCCCAAGGGTGTTTCCAGTGGATTCTGGAACTTTCAACCATGGTCCTTATGATTTACTATATCCAGAGATTGAAACATCAGCTACTAACTACTTTATCTTTTGTGTATGTATTTAGTTCTCCAGCAAGCCTTACACGGAATACAGCTTCAGGTCAGTTCGCTGCCAGCAGGGAACCTTATGGCTGGTGTGTGTCTAATGGGTTGACTTTTGTTGCCTTACCCGTGTTGTTTCATCCAAATCCTTAAAGGGTAAGGCACTTAAATACAGCTGGGGAGGATTAGGGCATATTGAAAGGCAGAAGGCTGAAAACAGATTTCTCCTCCATGGCAAATGGAAGGCTACACAGCTGCAGTGCCCGCACACATCTGGAGAGCTGCTGTGAAGTAAGTCTAACATTTGGCAAAGGTAGCAGATGGGCTTGTTATCAAATGTGAATAGAAGTCAAGTCAAGCTCCTGGGGAATGGCACATTGAAGAGAAGGAAGAGGCCAGCTACCAGAGCCGTAAAGCACACGAGAGCTGACAGCACTTACGAAGTGAGAAGCGGACCACGGTGGGACCGCAGAAGGAAATTTCTTGATCATTTTAGAGAAAGAGATAGATTTTTTTTTCTTAAAAAAAAAGCCTCATTCCAGTAATTAGAAACTGTCAAAATTGTGCTTAGTTAAATCTGGTTAATTTGCTAAACTTGGCAGGGGAACTGATGTTAAAGGTTGTCACAGTCAACATTTGGTGTGGTGTGTCCTGGGGGCACTCTATCATTACTAATTGAGTAAATGACATGAACAGAAGAGATGGACAGGTCTCTCTTCAGCTCATTTCACAGAGTCCTGCTGCTTGGTAAGGGCTTCTGCCAATCTCAGCTTTTCTTCCAAAAAAATGGCACTGGAAGCAGCTTTAAGAATTAGGTCAATGAGATAGGGCAACCAGATAGAAGT
The DNA here is from genome assembly GCA_902168405.1 of Peromyscus aztecus. Taxonomy (NCBI): domain Eukaryota; kingdom Metazoa; phylum Chordata; class Mammalia; order Rodentia; family Cricetidae; genus Peromyscus; species Peromyscus aztecus. The sequence continues at coordinate 2,188 of CABHPQ010159128.1, forward strand.
CTCCTTCATTCAAGTGTATCTAATTTGTGGGCAAGCCCCCTTCAGGGTCTTATAACAGAATCTTTCAGCACCTTGGATTCCTGCAGAAGTCTCCAAAACAGGAATAATAGTAAGAGCTGGCACAGAAGAGGCAGAGTTTAGAGCTGGGAGAGAGGGGCCATTGCATGGCAGACTAAAGGCACACTGAAAGGGGAGAGACCACATCATCGAGTGAAGTTGGGTTTAGCTCAAAATCCTTGACATAAAAGATTTATTTTGGTTCATGGAATGTTTCTGCCTTATGGCAGGAACTTTGCAGCTGCTCCCCCTTTTCAGGTTGAGTTGACACTGAGAAATCAAGCTGCTCCAGTTGGAGCCGAACCAGACAACCTGCCCATTCTGCTAATTGAATTTGGGGATCTATGTTGAGGTAGCCTGAACTGGACGTTGACTCACCTCTGTATGGATGCCTAATCGATTGGCCTAGAAGGACACAGAACCCCACATGGTAAATGAGCCAGATGGCCAGGCCGTGGGCATTTTCAAAATGTCTATGTGTGGTTATTCTCAGTTGGTGACTCTTTTATTTTTCACCGATCAATTAAACTTGTCTAGCTACTCAGAATTAAATACTCTAAGTTAAATAACTAACATTTAGCAAATGGGAACTACTTCTGCTTCTTTCTCTAAGAGCCCTCCATAGAATTAACAGTTAGGTGCTAATTGCGAATGATTAAGAGCTCACCAGTATCAGAGTCCTTTCTTTAATATTAATGAGATGGATTAGCATGGAACATGTCTTCTATTAATATTATAAATGGAAATCTGCATGGATCACTGAGTACTGTTTTGTATTAGAAAGGAACACTTAGTTTAAAGGGGTAAAAAAAGATACATTAAAAAATGTGTCTTCCTTTCAGTTGAGAAGTTACAGAAGAAAAGTGTTCGAATATCACTAGTTTAGAGCAAGAAGGTAGCATTTTAGCAATGATTACAGTAGCAAACTTTTACATAAACTTTCATCTATAGTTCATGAGTAGGTACAGTGCATTATACCAGCTTAAATTATTCTATAAAATACATGCAGAAACCACATCATTCCAGAATACTGAAATGAGTGACTTGGCAGTTCTGGGCTACATCAGACTCTTGTATTCACTTCCAACATCACTTCTTGCCTGTTTTTCAAAAATACTAATCATTTTCTCCTGCTTGTTTGGAAACAGCAGAAGACCACTTTTATCTTATTGAAGAAGGTAGAATTACTAATCTGCCTTTCTCATGAAGATGCCTTTTTAAAGCTTTGGTTTTACGCACTGTTGTTTTAAAACCGACAACAATGGATCAGCAAAGTGTCTAAGCTATAAGATGAGTGTCATTGTGTTTTATTCCATAGGTGGAGTCATTAAAAATGGCATTCACTTTTGTAAGTGCTATTTGAATAGACTACAGGGCCATAAAAGACACCGCAATGCAAAACAATTATTTTTTAAGCTCATGGTAAAGTACCATTTTAACTCTTTTTTTTTTCACTTTATACATTTTTTTAAGTGAGAGGACAAAAATTAATGCATTCATACAAATCAAGGCCCATGTTAGCACTTTATGTATCATATTTTAAGGATTTAGCCCTCCAGGTCAAACATTTTCTTTTCCTATTCTTTGAACTTCCATATACATATTTATCATTTGCCTTAGATAAATAGGCATACAACAAAAGAATACCAAGTGGTAGCCACTTCTGCATTCTTAATAATATAAAAGATATTTCAGTTTAGATTACATATATTAAAAGTAATACAAAATTTATTCAATCATGGAGAAAAATGGAAATAAATCACTAAAATTTTGCATTCAATTTCACATGATTGGTTTCATCTACTATATACTAATTGTTTATCAGTTATATTTTTTATTAGATGTCATGTGATGCTTAAAATTATCTAAAATTTTATATTAAGTACATAAAGTCATAATTTATTGGTTACTGTGATCCATATCAAGTCTAAAACCTACTTGAAGTGTCTGGTCTTCTGAGATATTTACTATTATTCTTATAAATACGGGGGAACATGATATGCAAAATCAATTCATAAGAGTCGTGTCAGGTTGAGGAGCTATGGAGACGGTGTAGTTGTTGAAGTACTTGCTATGCAAGCAAGAGGGGGGGTCAGTGACCAGAACCCCTCCCTGCCAAAAGCCACCCATAGTGGCATGCCTGTCACTTTAGGGCTGGGATGGCAGAGACAGGTGGATTCTCTAGGCTCACTGGGATCCAACCTAGCCTATTTGATGAACTCCATGACAGCAAGAGCACTGACTCAAAAGAAAAAGTGTATAGTGCCTGAATATTGATACCAGTGGTCATTCTCCAGACTCCACAGCTCCACGGGCAGAACACATGTGCACCTACATCTGCTCATGTGGAGCACGTACACTTACACACACACACACACACACACACACACACACACACACACACACACACTCACACACACAGTAGGGAGGTGGAATCTAAATGAGCCTACAAATGGCTGGGCCGATTCATGTCCTTTCTCCTCTTCTCTGAATTTACTGTCAGTGACTGACGATATACCATACCCACAACTGGGTTCATTTTTGAGTGAATCAAAGATTAATGTGTGTGGGCTTGACCTAATCAAGTGATCTCATCAATATTCTTTCCTACTGACCCTTAGAGTTTTCTGGAAAGAACGTAGCCTCTAAGAAGTGCAGGCAGTTTTAGCAGAGAGCTAGCAAGAAGGAGGGGCCCACAGTTGTACAAACAATGAATGAATTACACCAAAAATCTGCAACATTGAAACAGAGCCTCAAGCTGAAGGTGAGGTCACAGCAGCACTGACATGCTAAATGCAATCTAGGAGACCCTTTGAGGATGCAGCTAACCCACAGATAGACTCTTGACCCATCAAAACTACAAAATAATCAATTCACATTGTTATGAGCCACTAAAGCTTATAGTCCTTTGTTAGCAGCAATAGAAAACCAAAGATAATTTGGTTTGAACCATGAAGAATAAATCTAACTGACATAGTCACTCTTCACATTTAATAAAACCTGTCTGCAAACTTATAATAACCCACAAAACATGATGTCATTCATAGCAAATGAAAACAATCATGTAGCCTCAAGTATTATTGCTAATTACAAAGAAAAATCAGTGTTTCATGATCTTGCTTCCTTATGTTCTTTGGATATTATGCTGTTATCACTGACAATGACACTACCAATCATTCTTGGGTGACTTTGCAAGAAATTTACTAGACATCTCTCCTAATTCTCTTTGCTACTCATTGATTTCAGACTCAGAGACTCATAAAGGATGTTAAAAGTCCTTTCCCCAGACTACAAAATCTTGCAGTCTTGCATGGCTGTGTCCACCACTCTAAATTGCTCAAATTATATATATATTTAAGGTCTCTCAGACTCAGATGAAAATAATCTGCTCCAGAAGCTCTCAGGAAATGGTCAGGTTTAAATGAGGCACTGGTTGAGTCATACTTTTTGTAACCTCACCTGAACATTAGTCCAAGAGTCAATAGCACACTGAATGTAACACATCTAGGCACTGATTCCAAACATCTGAGATTCTGCTTTGTATCTCCTTTGGCACAAAGCTCTGGTGTTGTGTTGGTTAGTTTTATGTCAAGTTGACACATTATTACAAAAAATGCCTATGAGAACACACTTTTGTGGTTATAGCCTAGTTACAATTCCAAGCTGAACTGAAGGTATCAGAGAAGTATGATTTTCCTTTTTTTTCTGCTGAATAGTCCTGGCAAGAGGTTATATTTATTTGTTTATTATCCATCCATCCATCCATTCATTTGTGTGTGTGTGTGTGTGTGTGTGTGTGTGTGTATGTGCACATGTGTATATATGTATGTGTGTGTGTATGTATGTGGAAGCCAGAGGTGAATCCTGGATGTTTTTCTTAATCACTGTCCATGTTGTGTTTTGAGACAGGGTCTCTCACTAAGCCAGTAGTCCTTTCATTAGCTAGACTGACTGACCAGCAAACTCCAGGGATCTTTGCGTCCTTATGCCACCATGCCTGGCTCTGACAACATGAGAATATTTTTTAAATTTTTTAGTTTTTGCAATTGTTAGATCAAGTAAAATATCTCTGAATGCAAGAACTGGTCTAAGAAATTTTAATGCACACAAATAAGTGCTTTCCTGAAACAGAGAAAGTCAAAGATTCTGAAGACTGAATAACAAGCATCTATTGAATCATTCATTGTACTCAACAAAATCAAAGAAAGACCTAATTGAGTTGTCAGCTGACTGATCATTAAAATGATAATAGACCACGATGTAATTTTTGACATGTACCTCAAAAAATGTTCAAAGAGTTGATTGATGTTGCCATGACAAAACTCCTTCAAGTCACATCTATTTATTTATAGGACATTTTTTTCTCAGCACATACAATTTTAAAGCAAACAAAAGAATCAGGTTATTAATGATTCCACTAACATTTTTACCAATAAGTTGTATTCTATATGAGATATGTACTAACTGTAAACCATAATCCTCATTTCACAAGACATTGTAATAAAATTTACTTCCTATATTTAATAAATATCAAAATATTATTTGATCCATTGAGTAGTATTAGCAACTGTTAGAATGAATGGAAACCTAACAAAAATATAATTTTCAAGTTTTATTCACATCCTTTGTAACAGGGACAAACATGAAGTATGCAACATTAAGATAAAGTTTAGATGGTCATTGCAATGAATGTGGAAATTCAAGAAATGAAGGAACAATACTAAATTTCTGACTCAGAGGGAAGCTGTTTATGCAGCTTTTAAAATAGATTTGTTTGGTGTATTCAGAGCCTTTGAGTTCTTTCTAACTAATGATCCAGCTGTTTCATTTAATAAATGCTAATTCTTACAATGTACCAGAAACTGTGTCCCAAGCAACCAATTAAACATGGTGAAAAACCCTTTCGCCAGTATGTAAGCAAAAACCTTTAAGCCCTGACCACACTGTATCTTCTATTCTCTGAATAGGAACACATGTATTCTGTTACTGTGTGTCTCTCCAGCACATTAATGCATCCCATCTCCTATTCATGAACTGTTTGATCTCCATCTGGACTGCCTATGATGTCTAGCCTTGTGTTAGACTCACAGCATAATGATGTTCCCCAGTCTATCTTTAATATGAGTTATCAAAAGCAAGTAATGACTTCATATTCAGAAGTATGTTCCGACTTCTCCTTATCTGTCTTCAGGAGTGTCTTGTTCTCATCCATTTCTCCCTCTCCTCCATGAATCTGGGTTCACATAACCCTTATATCCCCTTATACAGCCTCTTAATCCCTCCTTTTCTGAAGCATGTGAATTTAGGCTTAGCATTGGGTGACAACCAACGATTCACTAGGATTGTGGAAAATAACCCCAGACCCATGTCTTTTCTTTCTTCCCTACATTGTTTCTGGTCCACTGTATTTCTCCCTTTATGAGGGTAATACTCTGGCATATATCCCAACTGATGGAAGATCTCCAGAAAAGAGTGCTAAGTTAGAATTATCAGTTACACGCTTACCTCTTAATGAAGCAGCTGGCTTAAGAAGCTTTAGATTTAAATTATCTGCCCCGGCACTATTATTCAGTCTTAAGTGAGGCAGTTCACCAACTTTCTTATAAGTAATTGGCTGAAGCTAGAAGTCTGAGGCGCCTGTATTAACAGACTGATTAAAGATGTGAGCGGTACTGGAAGGCAAGTCAGGTGCAGGACTCTGAATAGCACTGAGATAGAGATTTATAAAATGAGCGCTAAGGTAATTTACAGTGGAGTTCTTGTTAATATTAAGCGAATCAGTGGACAAACTGATATAATAGATGGTCTCATTATAATCTTCCATAGATCAAAATGATTTCTACTGTGTGGCAGCATTTCCACAGTACCCACTCATTCTCCATCCACGTCATTTATTCTTAAGTAGATAGGTGACATCATTGCTTTACTATGCTTTAAGTGCATAGGTACAGAGAAACAACAAGGTGACCTATTTTTTGATGACTGTTGTTTACGTGGTCCAAGGGGAAATAGGAAAGCTTAATAGTGGAGAAGAAGAGCCTGACCAGGTATAGACACACTTCTTGAGGAATGATCTGGATATGCAGCCTTAGGCTGTTAATGTTCAATATGAGTCTCAAATGAGGAGAAACTTCAGACCTCAGTTCCTTCTGGGCATGAGAGTGTGTCCGGAAGATTCTCTTAGTGATGTTTCTTCTCACTTCTTTGTGCTTGCTAATGTGGGTATTACTCATAGATATGCTAACCAGAAGTCTAAGCTAAGGCCATATTGGAAGCCATATTCTTTTGGGATACTGCAATGAAGTTTCTTCTAAATTATAATAGATAAAAATGATGAAGGACCACAGACTTCAGAAAATACCAATAAAATTCCTCCCTCCCATGTCAAACAAACAACTATTAAAATTTGTTATCTGTGTTTCATATATATATATGCATGTTATAGCACCTAGGGCAGCTGCAACAAAATAGGGTTTGGAAATAATCGTAAAGAGTGGGAAATTGAGGTTTAGCGAAAGACATGGCTAACCATAAACTTGAGGCTTGACTGCTGGTCTTCAAACAAAGATTTTCATTTAGTACCTTACAACCACTACTTCTCCAGATGAGCAATTACAGGTCTTTGGGCTGTCATGAAGGGACTTTACAGTTCCTCCCTGCACACACAGAGCATAGCGCAGTTTGGGGACCAGCTCCTTGGGAACTGTAAAGGTGAGTCAGCCACAGCCTTGGCATATCAGAGTGGGAAAGAAAGAATCCATAAATTCCTCAGGAATAGCTTGGGAAAGCAAAATGCAAAAAGGAAAAAATATGTTTGCGTTTCGAGAGTCATGGAAATTTCTTTTACTGGAGACAGTGTAGAGTTCACGTCCAACGTGCATTTATTTTTTGAAGCCTTTCTCAAGGACATACTGTAGGCCTGGCATTACATCAGTTATTGTATTTACTACAGTGAACAGAACTACATCTCAGCCTTAGTGAAGTTTACATTCCTGCAGGATAGCAATGGAAATAGAGATAGAGAGGCAGATAGGGGTGTTCCAAGAGAGATGAAAGGACAATTAGGAATGCACTCCTTTAGTGCTGGCCTCACCTGGTGACTACTGCCACTCCCTAAAGAACAGCATAAAATCTAGGAGACATTCATCATCTGCTAAACTGTCATAAGTGCTTCACATTTATTGCTGCATTAAACATTTTTGGCTATTCTGTTGGCCCAGTGAATATGATTATTTTATTCACTCTGTTTTGCAGATGAGAAAAAAAGAAGATAGAGGATGATAAATGATTTACCCAATAAGAGAGCGCCCTAGATGCTGGAAGAGTGATTCCAATGGAGAAAATTTGAACCCAGAGCAAATGGTATTCTGTGTACCTTAAAGTAAGGAGGTACAGACTTTGAAAGTTACTGTTTGGCAAGATCACTGTAGGAGCCTGTAACCATACAATCCCTGTTGTCTGACTTTGGACAAGCTACTACATTTTCTTTTTTAAATTTTTTTTAAATTACTTTTAAAAAGTTTTTTTTCATTTTACATACCAATCCTGGTTCCCCTCTCCCTCCCCTTCTTCCATCCTCCATCTCCCCCCATCCCACTCTCCATCCACTCCTCAGAGAGGGTAAGGCCTCCTTGGGGGAAAACAAAGTCTGGCATACTAAGTTGAGGCAGGACCAAGGTCCCCCCCACCCATGTCAAGGCTGAGCAAGTTATGCCACCCTAGGGAATGTGTTCCAAAAAGCCACTTCTTGCACCTGGCTGGAATAAGTCTTGTTCTCACTGTCAGGAGCTCCCCAAACAGAAATAGCCACATAACTGTCACCCACATTCAGAGGATCCAGTTTGATCCCATGCATGTTCCCCAGCTGACAGGCCAGAGTCCATGAAGCTACTACATTTTCAAACATAAAGAGTGGCTTGACTCAGTGATGCTGAAGACCCTTAAGAATTCTCCAGTATCACATATGTTGATTCAACTCTGCAAAATACTGAACTGCTACATGATAGAGAGCTTCAACGAAGCAGACTAAGGTAGCCCATACTCAGACTGACTTTGCTCCCTACTATAGAATCTGCCTGCCATGGGCTCTAAATGTCTATTTGAGCCCCACTTCCTTTTGGTGAAGGTCTAAATTAGAATGACTCTGACTGCTTAGCATCATTTCTCACATTCTTACCAAATGTTCCTTAAGGAAATAGTTGTAAAGATATCAAAGGGAGAGAGACCTGCTTCAGAGCTGGCCTGCCATGTGTGGAGTAAGTGCTTAGTTAGCCCTACTGCTGGTGACCTGGGAACACAGAATGTTGAATTTCCACAAGGGCTCCCGGTAGCCAACCTGATTTTTTTCTGAAGATAGCTTTCATGTGTACACAAGGTATACACAATTCCTCATTTACTATCCCCCATTACAATGTAAAGAAGATATGTGAAGATTTGTTAATGAAGCTCTTTTAAAAAAAATACATTTCTGAGAACAAAACAGAATGAGAGGGAAGTAAGACCAAGAATAGGTGAACTAAAGACATGGTCTTTTGTGGGGATGAGTGTTTAGTTCCTACTAGAAACTAAGACTTCCTGACCTGAGAATCTATCATAAGAGCATAGAAATAGGCATATGCGGGTACCATTCAGTAGAAAGCACTGGTAAAGTTGACCAGGAGAGGAGGAGAAGGGACAGAGTTAGAGGGGCTGTTTGTTAAAAGCCATGGCAAATGGGGCTGAACCTGCAGTGCCCTTTCCCTCCTCCTCTGTGCATCCTAGCAGGTCATTGCGTGGCTAGGTCTTCCCCAAAGGTATAGTCATCATCAACACCTATGCTTACCTCAGTCAGCATGGTGCCCCTGCTGTTACAGATATTAATGATGTTGTGAACTTATTTAGTGTAAGTGTGGCTTAATGTGGGTTATTACATTATCCATCAGTTGTACGTTGCCCTTAGCAACTGGCATAAAGTTATCTCTGGCCCATTGCTAATTTTATATCTCTTTGTTGGGTCAGCTTTGCTGCTTTCTCTGCTTCATATTACTTCTGGGTTATAACTCACAGCAGTTTAAAGCGGATCATATAACTGCGACCATCAGGGCTGATTGCAATAGAACAATGACCCTGAGTGCATAGGGTCATAACAGAGGTCATTGTAGTCCTGTTTTTCTTTAAGTGTTCTCTTGATAATCACAGCTAGCACAGATCTGTCCTATATGAAGTCCTGCTTTTGGAGAAATTTGTACATAGATGCTAATTATTTTTTAAATTTTGTTATCTTTCTCCTGTGACCTTGAGCATGATTTGAGAGAGTTTTTAAAACAGGATACAAGGTCATAGAGCTTTTCTTATGTAAATCTAAAAATATATTCCATGGAAATAGTGTTCTGGCCTAACTAGCATGCAGAAATAAGTGCAGTCTGTGCATCCTGGGGAAATGGCTACTGTTATGCAGGTTTGAATCTGCACTCGACTAGAAAAACTTAGAGCAAAGAGTTTATTTTTCAGAGTTAGTTCTATGCTACAGAAATCAATTTCAAAACCAACTGTTCATTTGTTTGTTTGACTAGATTTAAAGTTGAATGGATATCTAGGGATGAAGCCATTGCATCTGTTTAAGAAAAAATTTTGATTTCCCTTTGCACTGGATGACTACTCCCAGGTTGAACCCCTTTCTTCAACAGTGCAAAGAAAAGGCTACATGGCTGACCTTGAAGATCCTATCTGAACCCATACACAAAGGACTGTCCTATGTCCCTTGTCTATGTTCTAGCTCTGCACTGGGTGGAATGCTTAATGTGACATTAATGAGATTTGGTTTTAGAGTACAGCAGTCTGAGTCCCTAATAATAAGGGTAATAATATCTTTGTTATTAGTAGAAGCTTGAAATAATACACATTGTAGAAATGTAACAATTATCTCTGTCTTGATGATAATTCCAATACATAAACTCCAACTACTTCCAAATGCTGCACTCATCTTTTCTTGATGACATTAAACAAAGATTAAATTAGCTTTTTCTATTGGGCAGTCTAATTTCTGGTTAAATGTAAGTGTTCTCTGCCAAAAATCCCTGGCATATATGTGCAGAATAGTTTATCCATAGTGGCAATTAGACATCTTTACACATTAGCTATTAGCTCATTAGTATACTTTAGAAGTACACAGTAGGAATTTGTGTAATTAAATTGAGATCTGCTTTATTCTATGTTTGGCTTAACTAGCCAGTTTACCAACTTGCATCCAATATACATCTTCCTCTACTAGGTCAAGCAAAAACTCTCTTTGAAGAATTTATCTTCCTTGCATCCCATCTTCCTGCTTTGACCCCCATAGTAAAGCCTGAAGGTATGTTTCAGTTGCTTTATGAACAGTGTTTTGCATGTTTCTGCATAGATTTGCATGTTAAATTAAGGAAAATTTAATTCCAAGGTTTGTGATATTGAATTCAATTAATAAATTCTGGCAAATTATTCCAATTATATTCAAAACCAGTATTCAAAGTTGACATTGGAGGCTCAAGTTAAGTACCTTCTTAGCTTTGGTCTCAAACCATTTCAACTCTAAGTGAAAAATCAAAAAAAAATAATGGAAAGAAAAATCTATGCCTTGATATAACACAGAATTGCAAAACTCCCTTTTTGCAAAGAATTCCAAAGATAATCCGGCAAGCTATTTCCAATGATCTCTAAGGCCCTATGTAATCTCTTCTACCTTCTTGATCTCTGCTATGGAATGAATTCCACAAATTTGCATTAAAAACCAGGCCTCTGATGTGATTGCCTTTTGGAAATAGACTTTTTCAGAGGTAAATAAAGGCTGAGGCTCTCTTCGGCACTAGCATCTCTAGAAGAGGAAAAGAGATGGAGAGAGATGTCTCTGGGTGTCCATGCACCCATGAGAAAGGGTACTCGAGCACAGAGAGGGAGGACAGCCCCCTAGGGCAGGACAAAATCTCTCCCAAGAAACTGACCTAACAGACCTCCATTTGGAGCACTTAGCCTCCAGATAGACAGCTTATGGTGTTCAGTAAAGCCCACCACCTAGATTGAGTTGATTCTATCTTCTAACATCTGATCCTGGTTCAGGCAGACCTAGAAACACAAGTCTCCCTTTTGCTCCTGGAGGGCACCACCTGTGTTTCTGGCTTTGCACAAAGTGCATCTTCTCTTTACTCTTCTTCTCCACCAGGTATTTGGCATGGCCAATTCAATGATCACCTTCAGGTCTTTGCTTTTATGCCAGTTTTCCATGAAGCCATGTGAGATCACCTTGTAAATTATTACAACCTGCTACTTCTTGGCCTGTGTCCTCTGAACTTCTTTATGCTGCTCTGAATTTTATTCTTTTGTTTCTATTGCAATAATCACGTTTATAGTAACAATCCCAGATTATGTATTTCTGCTTCTCTTGTCCATTCTTTTCTCTTCTACTTACTGGTGTTTTCCAGCTATGCAGAATAGCAGCAATGATATGTATGGATATATATATATTCATCATATATATATATATATATATATATATATATATATATATATATATATGATGAATGAACAAGACGTTAGAAAGAAATATTCCAAAGGTACATCTTGGTGATGCTTATTGTTTCATTCACTAAGATTATGCATAGCACTGTAATTGTTTTCATTCTCTTTGTTTATTCATTCATCCAAGCAGCAGTGCTTCTAGTGCAATGCTTTTTATACTTTTAAAAATATACAACCCCTTCTTGACCAGAAAGTTTTCCATGATCTTGAGTATATAGGTATATAAAATAGGTACACAAATCAAGCATGTACCAAGAAATCACTAATAAACAATTGAAAACAGAAATTTGGTGCACAAATAATTTTACCATTTATGAAAGAAGCTGGGGAGATAGATTAGTAAGTAACAGTTTTGTTGTGCAAGCATGAGGGACTGACTTAGGATTCCCAGGACCCAAGTAAAAGTCAGGCATGACTGTACATGCCTGTAATTCCAGTATAAGGGAGCAGAGATGGAAGAATCCTGAGAATTCACTGGGCAGCTGGATTATGTGGAATTGCTAACTTCAATTCACTGATAAACTGTCTCAAACAGGCAAGCCAGAAAATGATAGAGCAGGACACTCTGTTATCCTCAGGTCTCTGCGTGTGTAAATGAACACACACACACACACACACACACACACACACACACACACACAGAGTGAAGATACAATTTCCTTATTTTTAAAACAAATGCACATACCAATGAGATCAATGTGCTTGACCGTTAAATCCAATATGACCCCAAAATATACAAATTTGCAATTTATATGCTGAGGAATGACAGAATAACTTCCTCTCTCACTCTTTTTTCTTTCTTATATATTTCTTTATTATAGATGTATATATGTAATATTCTCACATATATTACATCAACTACAGTTTCTCCCTTCCTCCTCTCTTCCCAGTCCTGCCCCCTGACCTCACCTCTCTCCCAGATCCACTCCTTCTCCATTTCCTTTCAGAAAAGAGCAGTTCTCCAAGGGATATCAACTAAACATGCCATGACAAATTACCATAAGACTAGACACAAACCATCATATCAAGGCAAGGTGAAGTAATCCAGTAGGAGGAAAAGTGTCCCAAGAGCAGGCAAAAGAGTCAGAGACATCCCTTCCCACTGTTAAGAGTCCCACAAGAACACCAAGCTGCACAGTTATCGCATACATGCAGAGGACCTAGCTCAGATCCATACAGTCTCTGTGATTGTCACTTCAGTCTTGGTAAGCACCATTGAACCCTCTTAGTTGATTCTATAGGCCATGTTCTTGTGGTTTTCTCAAGCCCTCCAGTTCCTACAATTCTTCTCCCCCCTCTTCCATGGAGTTTCCCAAGCTCCACTTAATGTTTGGTTGTGGGTCTCTGCATCTTCTCCTATCAATTGCTGGAGAGAGCCTCTCCGATGACAATTATGCTAGGCTCCTGTAGACAAGTATAGAAGACTACCATTAAGAATTATTTCATTGATTTTTTTTGTATATACACAACATTCTCCTGTCTGAGGAGAGGTGTTTCAGGTTGCATTTGTTGACATTATTAGGCATGCTAGCAGGCATAGTACAAAGTACATGTATTGTGTGTTCTGAACCAAACCTGCATAAAGGGGTACAGTGCTGGAACTGTACTGAGAGAAACACAGTTGCCAGCTCAGTTCTCAGAGAATTTAGAGTTGTGCTGATATATGGCGTCATAAGTATGATACTACCAGATGTTTTTCAAAGACTTGTGTTAGGAGAGGGCACCAGTCAAACACTTTTTCCTGAAATTACAGATAAAATATAAATCAATACAGCTTAATTTGAAGAAAGAAGAGAGAGAGAGAGAGAGAGAGAGAGAGAGAGAGAGAGAGAGAGAGAGAGGAGAGAGAGAGAGAGAGAGAGAGAGAGAGAGAGAGAGAGAGAGAGAGAGAGACTTACTTTCTGGACCTCTAAGCCATTGATAACTCTCATTCCATTGTGTTCACTCAGGGCATGAATGAGCCAAATGATTTTTTACTATTGTCAAGGAAAACACAAACACATTTGGCTTCAGGGCAGATGGGGTGTAGGTCACGATCTTACTGTGATGTGCTCAATTTGTACATTCTTTTAGATGCTGACTTCTTGAACTACACAAAGATGTCTGGAGGCTCAAGGCTCTCCTAATGTAATTTGTTGTGGCAGCCACTAAGGTCTTTACATTGCGAGTATCACTTGAAAGGGGTCTGGACTAAGGCATGTTAATTTGGAATACTCGTCTTCTACAACCATGAATATCAGATTTATACATCATCACATGACAGACTTGCCCTGTGGGAAACTACTGCTAAGCCTAAGGGGGGTTGGCAGTCCTCCAGCCACCTTCCTGGGTCTGGTAGCATTGACTGCAGTTACTCTACAGAATTTATAGCAATTTAGTTCAGGAATCTTATGTGCTGTTGGGGCTGGAGAGATGGCTCAGTGGTTTAGAGAACTTGCTACACTATCATGAGGACTGAAGTTTATATTCCAGAACTCAGACAAGAAGTAAGAGCTCTAAGAGGTTTGATGCCCTCATCCAGCATTTGTGTGTGTACAGACATGCACGTACATGTAGAAGTACACAAACACATAAATAAATAGATCCTAGGGTCAAAAGGAGGGCTCCATGGCTAAGGGCATTAGTTTTGGCAAAGGACTACAGTTTGGTTCCCAGTATCCACATGGCTGTTCACAACCATCTATAACTCTAGTTTCATGGGATCCAATTTCTTCTTTTAATCCCCACAGTTACCAGGCACACACATGTTGCACATACATAATTGTAAGCAAAATAGTTATGCACATAAAATAAAGTAAGTTTAAACTATATAAATCTTTAAAAATATGGTTTTTATTAACATGATTTTGGTATCTTACCTCATTTTATTATTTGGGTAATATATCCTATGTAATTTAAGAGAAACCCATGTTTGCATTTAATCTCCATTTCTCTAAAATTCCATAGATAATAATTCATTTACTTCATGAATTATTTCATTTACATTTTTATTACATAATGTTACAATTATGAATTGACACCATAAAAATGAGGGAAGAAACTCATGCATATAGATAAAACAAGCTAAAGAAATCTCTGGTATTGAAGAACTTGTGATATTTATTGTATCTAGTGTCATCTGTCCATCATCTCTTCCTACTTGCTCTCTATCTGCTAGGGAGGAAGTCCTTGTGAAAGCCACCTCACACGGTAGAAACTCGTTTGATGTTTGGCCATCCTGATGGTAAGAAAGTTCTTGTTATTCCAAAATCATTCTCTCTGGAACTGTTCAAGATGGACACATTGGAGAAATTGTCTAACTCTTTGAAGACCAATATTCTTCACCCTTTACTCTTTTTTCTAGAAAGACTAAGCATTTCTCAGGTCCCCTGGCTTCCAATCTGCATCAGGATTTCAAAGAGTTCAAATCACTGCATTTTCAACTAGCTGTGTTATAGTTTGCTGGTTTCTAACATTTTCTACTTTAATATGTTGCCTTCTTTGTGAACCAATTTCTGCTTCATTTTATCCTGCTCTGGAGCTTCCAGCTCTTGTTTATCTTTCATACAATTTCCTGTATTTTATTGAGAAACTCCTTTCCTTCTCTGATGAGATAGGGATAGAATGGAATCTTTAAAATCCTTTCATCTTTTCAAGACATTTAACCAGCTTTAATTTAAAACATGTTTCCTGCCTGATCAACTTGGCATTTACTAGAAACATTTTGTTGGTATAATATCAAGCTAAAAATGAGTTGCAGAATATTTTATTCCCTGCAATAGCTTCTTGTTTACTGATGGGTCAACAGCAGTACAATTGCTTGAAGAGGGGCCTACCATCTGCCTATTCCCTCTCTCTCTTACCTACCTCCTTAGGCCCTAGAATCTAATGTTTAGGGTTTTTCCTTCTACAGGACTTAGATGATCCTATGGCAAATAATAGGCAACCATCTACTTCATTCCGTTCTTTAAAAGTCCTGTTCTTGCTAGAATACATTTGAAACACCAAAATGCATTTACAGTGACTGTTCTATTGACTCACAACTTCTCTTGAAAGTCCCATGTTAGCTGAGCTGTCTCATGTATAAGAAATCTTCCTTGAACCAAGAACTGGATCAGTTGACTGTCCTTTTCCTATACATAAACCCATCCAGACAAAGTATTGGGACTGTATTATTTCTATTCTGTTTATCTACAACTTACAGCACACATTTAGTTTTTAGATGTGGTAGACCTTGTTGATTCAATTTAACAAACATGGCATGGAAGATAATATGCCTATCTGTTAATTTAATGTGGAAGTAAAATAATCAATGAATAACATACTTCCATTTGAAATGTATCCTATATATGACACTATATAAAACATATGTGCTGTAATATAGGAGATAACAAAACAAATTTCCATTTAGCCTTCAACAGTCAGAAGCAACAGAGCATTGCTAGTAACATAGAACTCCCCAAACCTCTGCCAAGTTTACTTTTCTGGATATTATTAAAATCATCCTATTCTTCTTACTTTCAGATTTATTGCATATGTTTTAAACACTTAAAATATAGAATTTCCTTCTTTTGGAATGAGACATATATAAATATAATTATATTGTTGCCTTGTAACCTCAGGTTTAAACTTCTCTCTAGATTTCATGCACATTGGTATATGTAGCCAAAATTTAATTTTTTACCAGCACATAAATGTTCTGTTTTATAGTATTACAAGTACATATATGCATACATACACTTTATTTTTTATAGACACTTTTGCTATATAGATTTTTGTAAACAGTACTACAGTGGGAAGCTGGAGAAGTGGCTGAGCAGTTAAGGACACTTGCTGATCTTTCAGAAGAGTTAGACTTGCATCCCAATATCCACATAGCAGTTTACAGCAATTTGTAACTCCAGTTCCAGGGGACCCAGTACCCTCTTCTTGCCTCTGCAGGTACCAGGCATCCATGTGGTACACAGATATACACACAGGCAAAACACCCATACACACTAAGACAAACAAACAGAAAAACAAAAAAAAAATCATGCTGAATTTAGGAATAAAGTAATCCCTAACATGTCTTTTTCTAAGGCACATAACTGAGTGTTTACTGGTTATAGGGAAATGCAAATGTTCAGTTTGAATTGATAATAACCAACTGGGTGCAAATGGTTGTATCAATTATACAACCCAAGGATGATGAAGATTCCTGCTAAGACACATCCTATCCAATACTGGTGTTGCACAACTTTCAATTTGTTTCCCAATCTCATACATATGTAAATATATATGTATTATTTAGATTTGAACTTCCCTGAATCCTAACCAGGTGGAATATTTTCATTCTATAATTAAGAACTGGCTCTGCTTTCTCTTCTTGGAAATGCCTGTTCCTTCTACTGCCCTAAATTTCCATGGAGTTATTTGTCTTTTTCTTAATGACTTGTCGGTATTAATGCTCTATATATTGTATGTTTGATAAATATGTTTTCCAATTTGTCTTTTAACATTTTTATAGTTTGCTATTCACTTTCAAGTCTTTAATTTACCTAGAATTGATTTTTGTGAATATATGACTTATGGATCCAATTTCTTTTTTTATGAGTAACCAATTGTCTCTGGATAATTTATTAAAAAGTAAATTAAAAAACACATTCTTACTATTCTGTTCTATAATGGTCTGCATAGTCATAAATCAAGATCCCAAGAACACACAGTTCTGCTCAGAGCTCTCTCTTTTGCTCCACTCAAATATTTATTTAGCACAGTGTCAGTACATTGTCTTAATGGCTTAGCCTTGTGTTCAATCATGAAAACCAGCTCTTCTCTCTAGCTTTATTGTTATTTCCCAGAAATGTCTATTTTCCAAAAATAATTATCCTTTATAGTTTGGTCTCACTTGAACGTTCTTTTTTATTTACCTATATTTTGTGCTACTGACGAATGTGCTTGTAGCCTCACATATTGAAGGCAAATGCTGCCCTGGACCTACTCCCTTCCCAGCCATCCTGCAAATGAACATTCAGCTTGTCAAATTCCATACAAACTCATGTAGTATTGATTGGCCTTACACTGAACTTAGGAAAAGTTTATTGTAATTTGATATTTCTCTCCCACTGGCCAGTTTTCAAATAAGCATACAGAGGCTTATATTAATTATAAATGATTGGCCAATAGCTCAGGCTTATTACTATCTAGCTCCTACATTATAAGTTAACCCCATAATCTTTATTTATGCTCTGTCACATGGTGGTACCTTTATTTTAGCATGGCATGTTCATCTCCTGCTCCCTCTGCATCTGGCTGACAACTCCTGACTCTCCCCTTCTCCTTCCCATCATCCTTAGTTTGGTCACCCCACCTATACTTCCTGCCTGGCTACTGTCCAATCAGCATTTTATTAAACCAATTTGAGTGACAAATTTTTAGAGTATTCAGGAGGATTATTCCACAGCAGTTTGTCTTTTACTAGTATGCATTTGAATGCCCATTCCTAGACACTCTTACACTTTAAGTTATTAAAATGGAACATTTTTACTAAAAAATATTTTCTAACATAGTTACTATTGAATGCACTTCAATATTTTTATTGATTTTATATTGATCACCTTATCATTTTTATTTTATGTAATAAATATCATTTTATTATTTTATTTAATAACTAGTACATAGGCTTCTCTAGAATCTCCTTGATTATCAAATCATTAATGAGCATTTTCACATTTTATTTCTTTATATGTACTACTGCTACCTATTTTTAGTACCTTATTTTGTGTTATAGACTTCCCAAAAAGCAAAGAAATGAAGCCATATTCTTATTACAGAGTGTTTATTCCTAGAATTCATCTGCCTGTTTTCAAATCTATTCACTTTTTGAATTCTTGTTGCTTGTTCCAATCTCTTAGCTTAGCTCTTGTTCCTTATTCACTTGTACACCAAGTCTATAATTCTTCACAGATCCCAACTGCACTGTGGAATTTTCTATTAGATTTTCCACCTTTCATTTTATTTCCTCTTTAACCCTCCATTCCATGTAAGAATCACAACAGAAGAACAAATTTCCAGAATTTTGTAGAATTGTGCACTAAACAAGTCCCTCCCAGAGGCCTTGTTCTCACCTAACTCTTGTCTGGCTCTTTCTTTCTTTGTTAGATAAGGAATAAAGTATATGTGTGTATATCTATACAGAGATAAATAAAACAAAGTTACTTTATAGTACATATATCTATAGACACAATATAGATTTATATAACTAAGTGTTATTGGAGACAATATGTATCTACATGTAAAATGTACTCCGTGTATGTACATATGAGCATCACAATAAATACATGTTACATATATAATTAACACAAATTATATTTTATATGTATATGTACATGTATATATATATACATATATAATTTAGATCCCTGATATTGATCATTTTAATCAAAAGCATTGAAAATATTGTCACCAAATGCAGACTTCAAATTCACATTTATGAGGCTCCCATATTCTCATATTAAAATCTAAAAGTTCAATCAGTAATTTTCAGCTAAGAAGCCATGGTTAGTTGGCCATGCAATGAATGATCATCATTTTATTTTATTTTTTTGTTTTTTCCATAGGGTTTTCCTGTGTAATAGTCGTGGATATCCTGGAATTTGTTTTGTAGGCCAGGCTGACCTCAAACTCACAGAAATCCACCTGCCCCTGCCTCCCCAGGGCTGGGATTAAAGGCCTGTGCCACCACCACCTGGCTGAATGACCATCATTTTAAAACTAGGTAGGACAAATGCTTTCCCATTTTTTGGCATTGCTAACTATCATTTACAT
This sequence comes from Peromyscus aztecus, assembly GCA_902168405.1. Classification (NCBI taxonomy): domain Eukaryota; kingdom Metazoa; phylum Chordata; class Mammalia; order Rodentia; family Cricetidae; genus Peromyscus; species Peromyscus aztecus. The sequence goes on from CABHPQ010159128.1 coordinate 21,559, forward strand.
AACAGTTTGTAGGAACAGTGGTTTACATTTGTACAGCAATGCCATCTGTATTCGATACATTGACACGATTGCCTACTCTTTCTGACAATTAAGCTGTCATTATCTCTACTTAAAAGTAAGGCTGGAAAGGCAGCTGTTTGAAGTTTCTACTGTTCATCCAGTAGACTTCTAGTTTACCTGCCTATATCTATATTCTCTTTACACAAATAACCAGTTGCCTTACTTAATAAACCACCTACCAATTCACAAGATAACTGGATTGTAAGATTTCATTGTGAAGTGGATTTGTTTTTTAGCACAGTCCTTTGATATCTAATATATCAGCTTCTTCTAACACACACACACACACACACACACACACACACACACACACACACTATTGAGCCACCTTTTCTTCTTTCACCACAGAGCTAGACCCTGAGTAGCTTCAAAGAGGGCAGTTTGATCACTAGTCTATTAGATACATATGCACATCAAAAATAGACAAGAGTTTCTAAAAGGAAGAAAACATGTTCATATGGTCCAAGGGGAAAGTTCATTCACTCAAAGACAATATACTATACATATGTTATTTATACACCATCATTTTAACTGCTCTTCAATGAGAAACATCTTGTTGCCATAGCAACTGCCACATTGCATGCTATCTCGGAGACTACTACATCATTGTTCTAGACACACAGAAAGGCACTGGCATCCTTCTGTCATCTCAAAGTCTGCCATTTTACAAAGTTTAAAGAAAAACAGTAAGTATGTGTTAGTTACCCTCTTTCACTGTTCTGCCTTAGAACCACTTGGTTCCGCATGGAGTATATTTCCCCTTAACTTTTAACCAAGCAAGGGAATGGTGGCAATTTATACCCCACTCCAACAGAAGAAGGAACAGACAACGAAGTAGTTGAAGAAGAAGAGTTATGATCTGGCAGTCCAGCTGCATTGTGTCTATTTGTTTTTGCATTGAGTGGTTCACATCCTGTCAGATTTGTGACATCTTACTGAGCCACATGTGCAGCAGAACATGTGTGTTCATTCATCAGAGTAGAATTTAGACACACACATGATGTCTTTGGCTTAATCTGCATTTTGTGATAATTGTCATCAAGTCACAAAGGTCACACATACCATTAAACTTTTATTTGACAAAAGCGCAGCACAAACTTGGATGCCTACAAAGTTCTGTTTTGGTCAAATGAGCCATATTGGTAGCTATGAGTAGGAAATTCTATCCATAAATTAATACTGGCTGATTTTTTTTAATATATGTTAAGCTCTGTTCTAGCAATCATCTGTTTTAATTTTTGACTGGTTAGTGCTTTTATCAGGGATGTCATATTATCCTTAGTAAAACCAAAACTTTTCAGTTAAATACTTTCTCCAAGATTTGGTGGACACAATACAGCAGATATGAATCTCCGACTCATATGAATCTGGCTCCAAAACACAATTCTTTTCCTCAGTGCTATACTAAATTCTTTGCTAGATTAAATTCAAGGCCTTCTGAAGAATGAAAGAACACTTTTTGCCTACTTGACATATTTAATATTGATTTATTATTGTGTCTTAAAAGTTTTGATATTATTAGAAAAATACTTTGAAATCACAATAAAATGATAAATTGAACTATTTATAAACTGAACTACAGTCAGTTAAAATCTGCTTGATTCTTTTCGTGGGATTATGAGTACAGAGGATTGGACCTAAGACTTTACTCTCATTAGGCAAGAACTCTCCCACTGAGCTATATTCCCAGGACCTCTCTACCAGTTTTCTAAACATTTTATTTTTTGATAGGATGTCACCAAGCTGCCCAGGTTGGTCTTGACCTCACTCCACTGTCCAGGTAGACCTTTAGCTTTAGATCATGTTCCTTCAGCATCCTGAGAATCTGTGACAACAGGACTATGTGACCAGGCCTGACTGAATGTCTCTGATTCTGCTCTAAACATTCACGTGTAATTTTCATACTCTTTCCTGTAATTCTTTACATCCTTAAGTTTCAAACTGTAGTAATTATGATAATGAGCACATATTAAATCTTAGGAAAATAGTTAGGTCTTAAACCAAAAAATTCATTGTTTCCATCACTAAAACAGTAAAATTTTTTGATGGGTAGAAATGACTTCAGCTGAAAAGTCAACATAATAAGATCCAAAGTTCCTTTTCATTACCTCACCAGAGCCAAGGAACACCAAATCTTCATGACAGTTTGGTTTGGAAAACAGTAAAATGTGTAACTCCTAACTCCTAGACAGCATCTAGGCTGTGTTTTGAAACTGAAATTGAAAACTATGGGAGTGGGACATGTTTACAAAAGCAGTTACAGGGAGTCACTATCCGAGAAAGTGCAGATGGACCAAGTCAGACCTGTAGAGCTTAAGCCTATGGTGCTTTCAGGAAAGTGACGTGAACTTTAGAGCTGGGGGGGGGGGCAGCAGCATGACTCAGTGGGAAAAAGAGCTTGCCACCAAGCCTGACACTCCTGAGTTCATCCCTCAGACTCAAAGGTGGAAGAAGAGTCTGACTCCCAGAGATTGTCCACTAACCTCTATATGTGTGTCATGCTATTCCATGTATTTTTAAGTTCTTTCTGTTCATTTGCACTTATGGTCCTGACATTCCTAATCACATCACTTTAATTTTATGTTCAGAATCTTAACTGAGTCTCAGATGGTTTCTAGTTTGAAAGTGCATAAACTACATAATAATTATTACATTTTTAGTTTCTTTTTTTATTTCTTTATATTTAATGCTTTAAAATAAATATGGTAAACACTTTGTTTGATAAACATCTGCCTAATCAAATTCAAAATTCTTACAGGAATCAGTTACATGATTTTGAAGATTTATTTATTTTTATTTATGTGAATGCATGTTCTGCCTGCACGTACATATGAATATGTATACAATATGCATGCCTGGTGCCCACAGAGGCCGGAAGATGGTATTGAATCCCTTGGCACTGGATTTACAGAAGGTGATGAGCTGCCATGTGGGTACTAGGAACCAATCCTAAGTCCTTTTCAAGAGCAGTAAGTGCTTTAACTGCTAAGCTGTTTCCAGTGCCCAGTTATACAATTCTAACTTACTGTAGATAACTCCACATCTTTGTTTACAAAACATTGATCTTGTAAGGACAATGATGCCATCCAAGGTTCTTTAGCAACTGTTTTTCTTGTATCTAGAAGAAAATTTTCCATTTCCATCATTCTGATAGGATAGACTGGATATACTACTGATTTAGCACAATCAAAAAATTTAAATTTCTTTTTACACCCATTTACTTCAGAAGAATATAGTCTCCTGGTATGAGTCATCTAAATGAATAGCTTTGTCAATACAGAAAACAACAAAAAGCATCATTTTATGTCTTAATAAGTGATAGGTTAATTTACCTATTTAAATTGCATTGTGTTCTAGTGTTCAGGGATTATAAGTGATAAGTGATGATTAATATTCAAAGCCAGTTTCTCTTTGAGCAAAGGTTTTTGTTGTCACGTAAATCTGCCTTTTGTAGGTCTCGATCAGACTGGAAGGAGACATACAGTACAAAATTCTAACATTTGGTTTTGTCTGAGGTAGCAACAGGAGTAAGAGGTAAATTGGTAAACTGACATTTTTTCATGCATAGTTATTAAATTTTAGCAAATATGATAGCAATTTGCAATACAATGTTCTCAGTGCTGTGAAATGATACATATTTCAGTTTACCTAAAATAGCTCTTTACATAACAATCCTTTAGTAACTGCATTAAAATGTTTAGTAAATATTCAGGACATAGGATCATGTGAATAGAAGATAATAATAGATGTATGTATAGTGTGTGTAAGTTTACTAATGGGAATGAGCACCATTTGGGAGGTTATTATGTGTTAACTTCTCCAAAGAGTATAATTAAGCAAAAGTTTCCCTCCATCCCTTATGAAACCTGTTAATTGTTTCAGGAAGTCATTGATTTCCTGTTACTGAGTCAAAGCATACAAGGCTAAACAGATGGCTTAATGTCACAAAGTTATTGGCTCATATAACTAGATTTTTATCACTAGGCTTCAGATGAAAACAGAAAGCCATGAATAATAAATAGAAGGCAAACTCATGTACATTGGATCAAGTTATTTTCCAATATTAAAATGTAGGAGAAAACTTTCAAGAGAAGCTTTGTACTTTTAGGGGAATTACCCCAGCATATGAATGAATACATTTAAACTCAGGGTATGAAAGATTGTGGACACAAATGATGCTTGTGGTGCATGACTGACAGATCTGTCAACTCTCTGAACACATTTCCCACATTAAACAATATATAGCATTATTTTGAGAGTATTAATTGTTATAGAAAATGCTTTCCAAACTTATTCATGAGAAAATAATCAGAAGAACATGAAACTTCTGTCTTGCTAAAAACAATATTCATTTTATATCACTTCATTAATATTTTGATCAGATAAAAATGATTGAAACTACATTGAAATTTTAAAAAAAGGCATAAATTCCAGTTATGTACTTCCAAAATAGTAATGAAACATGCTACAAAACATGTAGGCATCATTGATCATTCCCCTTTTAACAACAGTATTGTGAAAAGTGTTCACAGCACCATGTTTATGTACTGTGTAGCCCTTGGTGTCAATAGGGACAACAAATTTTTCAAGGCCCACAACAAAATTAAAAAAAAAAATCTTTTATCTTTTACACACCTCTCTTTTTTCTTTGTCTCTTTTCTGTCTCAACTTCCTTTTCACACATGTATTGGACTATTTGAAGTGGAGAGATGAGGAGATTAATTTCCATATGATATGTGATGTTTTCTTTTTTCAACAAATTCTCATTTTTGTCGGCCATTATAAGTATGTTACTCTTGCCTCTGCCTAAAGCAGAATAAAACACGAAGCAACAGCAATGGGCAGAGTGCTTTTCACAAGCAGATGCATTCATTTGCCTTTAGAAATCGCAGATTCTCAGTCTACCCCACCCCACTTCCCGTGAGAAAATGGACACAGCAATAATTGAGTGTATTTTTGCCCATTCTTTCACATTAAGATATTTTGATTAGTTATATGAAATTTTCCAATAATCACATTTCTAATCGTTAGTGCAACACACTAGCCTGATTTTCAGAAGATCCAAAGGCGAATTTCTCAATCTCTCCTTTGTCAAGGACGTCTTGCATATACGCCAAATGAAAGTGCTTGCCACCATTGTTGTTGGTAATACAATCCCTAACCCTTGATCTTTTCCCATTCTTTTCAGGTTATGTTACAGTTAAACAAATGAATCAGGCACAGAAGTAAGAGAAGCACAGTGAATGCATGGAAGAAAGTGGTCTTTCTGGTAAGGAACAGGCAAGCAAAAGCCTTCAGAACTCTCCTCTCCACCCTTATGCCTTTTGATGCTGGGGATAGCATGAGTAGTGGAAACAGATGCTATCAGAGCTGCATTTTTTGGCTTGGGATAAAGGGAACAAAGGCTAACAGAGTCATGCTGTTTTGCAAACTGACATACACACTTCATCTTTCCAAAATATTTCTGGATTAAAAAAAAAAATTGCCAAGCTTGATGGTGCTGTGACTGCCACTGTTCCCACAGAGAAACAAGG
>CABHPQ010159129.1:0-28946 GCA_902168405.1 Peromyscus aztecus
TGTTGGAACATTTCTTTGAGTCTCAATTAAATATGCCTCTATAAGAAATAAAATGTGATTCAGATTACAAGGGACCACATTTTCAATTCCAAAATTTGATCAAGACTTTTATTATTTTAAATTGAGTTTTTTATGTTAATAGATTTTTCAATAATTTTGTTTTGTTTTGACAAACCCAAGGGTGATTATCTGATCACAGTAAATAATAAACATATTAATAAAACAAGGCAGAGAGTTTAATAATAATATTCTTTTAATTGGTGAGGAGTAATAATTAGGTGAAACATTGAAACTTTGAAACCTGAAACATTGAGATGGGTGATATCATTTTTTGCCTTTGGAAGTTTGAAAACTATTGGATAAATATAACTGTTTACATACATTTGAAATAAAATTGAAACCGGTCGAGTATCAAAATCAGAACATCATATTAGTTAAGGCTAATTTTGACATAATAAGTACATTTCCAGAGCTCCCTCAATATTTCTTTTTTCTTTGTCTTTGTGCAAGAGGAAGTTAGGAGCTAATGAACCCTCAGCAGTCAAGAGACCAATCTCCTCTTCAGGAAGGAAGACAATTCATTCAGGGAATCAAACTGTGTGATACCACACTATTCAACTCAGCCCCAACTCTGCTAACAGGAAACACTCCTGGTCTTTAGTACAGTGTAGTCTTAAGGCTGGGCATCCTGCTACAAGCATTCCCACAGTCATAAATGTCCTTATGTAGGCAATCGTATCCAGTAAAGTTAAAAACAAAACAACAACAACAACAAAAACTTCTTTCTTTCTTTTTTTTTTTTTAATTTTACTTCAGATTACTTGATTACTTTAGTGGTCAACCTTACTACATGTGAGTCTTCCAACAATGCTGGGCAAGGATACTTTAAAACTGGAAATAAATGGGGTGTTTTATTATATGTGCAAAATCCATTTGTTTTCCATCCAGCAGCCATGCATGCTGCACTTTATTTTATACTCACATTATGTTAAGACCAGCGTGTCCTCTGGTACAGAGCAGTGCAGTTGGCTATGCACTTTTCAGCTTGACAAACAGCAATTTGGTGCAGTTGGAACTTCTTATTAAACTGTGTCAGGTTAGGGAGTCCAGGGCTAATAGAATTCGCCTAACTGATCGGCTGAGACCTTTGTGCGAGCTTAATTGTACATTTGCCCTTTGACTAAAATTAGGGATTAAGTCCCCTCCCTGGGATCTGCACCTTAAGTTAGTAAGAAGTTGAAGTGCACATTCTAATTAGATCTTTTCTATTCCACACTGCCATGGGGCTTTTTACCTCGACAACACACTGTTCCATTATGCTCCTTTTGAGGAAAGATTTTTTTTCCCTTCATACTTTATGTAAAGCTGTCTCTGTCTAATATTAATAGTGGCTCACAGGTTGTTACTGCATACTCTGTAGGAGTTGGGCTAACAATGGAGCTTGGGGCATCCTACCTAGAACCTTTTTTGGAATCTTTTTTCATCCTGTCAACCCTAAAACAGAACAGCACTTTGTCCTCACAAAGACAATTTTCTGAGACTATTTATATTGGTCATATGGTCCATCAATAATGTCACTCATTCATCCAGTCATGTACAGTATTTCAAAATTCTCAGCATTACCTAAAAATCCTGACAATTATAGCATATTTGTTGCAACCACCGTTTTTGACATAAATATCGGTCACCATACTGGGCAAGAATATGTGAAACAACCTGGTAAGAGCCTATTTCAAATACCCACACTGGGTACCAAATGTAACACAAATTGCTAAACTGTCTTATTAATAAAAAAAAATCCAGATATTGGGGTGAAAGCTGAAAGTTCAGAGAAATAGAACAATCCACAGCCAACCTCACCTAGCCAACTCCTCAGCTGATTTTGTTTCCTCAGATTGAAAGCTTCTGAGTCCTCACCTGAAAGGGTCTTAGCTGAACTGCTTAAAAACTTCTAGTTCCTGGTCCTCATGCCTTGTATACCTTTCTGCTTCCTGCCATCACTTCCTGGAATTAATGATGTGTGTCCTTCCCAAGCAGAGACATGAGATCTCATATGCTGGCATTAAAGGTGTGTGCCACCACACCTGGCTCTGTTCCCAGTGTGGCCTTGAATTCACAGAGATCCAGAAGGATTGCTGCCTCCCAGGTGATAGGATTAAAGATGTGTGTGCCACCACTGTCTGGCCTCTATGTCTATTCTAGTGGCTGTTCTGTTCTCTGATCTCCAGATAAGTTTTATTGGGGTGCAAAATATATCAACCACACTCTCTTTACCAATTTAGATGAACACTTTTTATTAATTTCATGTTTTTAAAGTATATATAATAGAAGCAATTAAAATAAGGTTAATGCTTCTCATTTTCTCCCTTAATCTTTTGATGGCAATTGTCTCTCAGAGGGGACTGGGAGTTCATCAAAGACACTGAACACCCTCAGTCTAATCCCAAGTGACAGGCTCATCCTTTATCCAGACCATAAAGCCATTTCTCCTTTGTACTCTAATAATTTATGTATAATGTTTCTTCTCTTTGAGTCTTACTAATTTGAGCTTATATCTGACATCCTAGATTCTAAACTGGGATGTATTTTATGTATTTGAGTTTAGTAGCTGTGGTGGTTTGAATGAAAATGGCTCCCATAGGGTCAGAGGTAGTGGCACTATTAGGAGGTGTGGCCTTGTTGGGGAAGTGTGGTTCTCTTGGAGCAAGTGTGTCACTGGGGGTGGGCATCGAGATTTCAAAAGCTCAAGCCAGGCTCAGTGTCACTCTCTCTTCCTGCTGCCTGAGGATCTGGATGTAGAACTCTCAGCTACCTCTACAGCGCCATGCCTACCTATGTGCAGCCATGCTTCCTGCCATAATGATAATGGACTAACCTTCTGAACTGTAAGCCAGCCCTCAATGAAATATTTTCCTTTGTAAGAGTTGCTGTGGGCATAGTGTCTCTTCACAGCAATATCAACCCTGTGTAAGACAGTTATTATTTAGCTGTATGAATAGCAATCTCAAATGTTTGTCATGTGCTAAAATCAGATATACTTGAAATTGCTTAATATACTCAAAGTTTATACATACATACACTGTATATATACATACACTATGTCACTAAGAAGCTGAGGTGTGAAGAATTTTCAATTAGTAAAATATTCATATGACATCACTTAGAAAGACAATGTTCTTATACATTTTTATTCTCAAAAACCATTTTAACATCTTGATTGTTACTTATATAATAAAAGGACATTTGATGTTGCCTGGTCATGGTGTATGCCTTTAATCCAAGAACTTGGAAGTCAGAGGCAGGCTGATTTCTTTGAGTTTGAGACCAGGATGGTCTATGGAATAAGTTCTAGGACAGCCAGGGTTACTCACAGAAACCCTGTCTTGAAAAAAAACAAAACAAAACAAAACAAAACAAAAAAAAAATGTAAAGTATAATCAGAAAAACTGTCCTATTACATTTACATTAATCTTTTTTCTTCTTCACCTTTTAAATTAATCAAAATCTTCATACTGCTTTCCTTTGTATATATAGTTATCAACAAATGAAGTTATGGTAATAAATCAGATAATTATTTTATTTTGTATTCAACTATAATTGCTCAATTAATGAATATGATATTGTATCGAGAAGGTCTGACTTATCCTATTCCCTTCCCTATAAGTAACTTCTAATTGGATGTGGTTATACATGACTAGACCATAGTCCAATATCTTACTAATAGCAAATATACCTCACTCCATTTCTGGTCCCCATGTTAATAGCTTTATTTTGGTACATGGACTATACCATATATGGTTTTCTATGAATTATATTTGGTGACAATATAACTTACAAGTCTTTCAGTTTTATGTCATAAAAAGACCTCTTTCTTTTCAATTAATAAAAATTATTCTGTGTTGTATGTGTAGTATGTACTATTTAACCATTCCCCTGTCAATGGCATTGAATTTTACTTAATTTTTTGGAATTAAAACTTTTTGTAATAATTAACATATGCTTATTATTGAAGTCATTGATTTTTCTAATTCTTCTTCTTTTCAAAGTATAAATTTTCTTGCATTTGTTAGCCAGAATTTAATCCCTCTATGTATCATTAAGCATGCTAATTTTTAAAAGAATATCTCATTTTCTTTACACTGTCTATTTACTTTTAAAAATTACAATACTGAAACTTCTCAACTGCTGTATTTTAAAATACTTCTAAGTTTTCCTGGCCTTGCCTTTAGTGAGTAATTTCCTAAGGTAAAATGTTAACACAGATCAATACTATGTACTCTGAAGGGGCTACTAGAATACCACACAGAGGTCTGCATCTCATTGCTACATAAAAAATACACTTTTTCATTGCAGATTTATGTCTCTTGGTAGTGCATTGGTAAGTACTGCCTACCTCCATTCATTCTTATATGTGCAAAGGATTTGAACTTGAGGGAGAACTGGCGAGCTTGATCTTCAACAGTGTTTCTCCTCAAGACTCCTACATTTTTCCCTCTGCAGTGTTCTCAAAGCATTTCTATTCCAGATATTCATTTGCTTTATGTTTCCTGGGGAAATGTGTAAGGAGCTTAGAAACCACTACTAGGGGGAGATGTTGCTTGTTCAATCATTAACAGTTTCAACACCTACTTGTCATCATTGTGCAGTAGACCTTTTGACAAAATTATAAATATTGTACAGCCTTTGGTGGTAAATTGCTCCATGGGTAAAGAAGGCAACTGAGGACCAATGAAGAAGAGTAGAAGAGTGAGTTGGAGAGCTTTTGCAGCATATTTAATCCACACTGTATGGATAAAGTCATCTCTGCAGAAGGCAGAAAACATTAACTATTTCTCCTATGAGCAACACAAAATAAATTTAAAAGAGGAGGAAAGAACAAACAAAACTACAGGCTTGGTGGCCACTAGGAAGTTATAGAGAAAATATGCTAATTTCTTTATTTGTATGATTAGTGGCTTTGCGTTTAATTAAACCTCATGTAAATCGGAATGTGAGATTTAAATTCTAGTTTAAATCAACTTCAAGTACTTATCCAAACCAGTAGGAACAGCTGAGTATTCTAATAATGCTATAAAATGATTTAAAAACATTGTAATGAAAAAAACTCACAATAATTCTGTAAAGAATTCAGAAGTATTTTAGTGAAAAAAGTTTTGGTCCTTAACTGTAGGGGACTCATATTCATTTTTCTAAAACTATAAAAAGTCTCAATTAAGGTACAGCATATCAGCTGAGCATGACAGACACACTTTCAATATCAACATTCAGGAAACAGAGGCAGGAAGATATCTGAGTATGAGGCCAGTCTGATCTACAGAATGAGTTCTAGTACAGCGAGGACTACACAGAGAAACTCTCTCAAAAAAAAACCATAGCTAGATAGATGGGTAGATAGATAGACAGACAGACAGACAGATAGATAGATAGATAGATAGATAGATAGATAGATAGATAGATAGAGGCACAAGCATCTTATTTCTATGTGTAGTTATATATATATATATATGAATTTAAATATGCAGTAAAATAACTCCTGTCATAATCTAAAATTTGATTCTAACTAGAAGCATTTGCATTTACACAGCAAGTATGTATATGTGTGTGACTATATGTATGTGGATGTGTGTGTCCAACAAAAGGCACATAGTTGATATTTGCATTAGTACTATCTCAATAGTCAATATTTAATGATAGGAAGTGAGCACTATTTGTGTATAATACTTTGTAGGGTTTTTTGTTGTTGTTAATCTTAATTTGATTATTTTGTTTTGTTTTCTTATTGAAGAATAAGAATTTTATATTTTTATATGAATTCTTTCTCAGTGAACTGCAATTTTTTCTTGTCAGTGACTTATTTATTTTTTCAACAGTGTCTCTTTGAAAAGAGAGTTCACAGCTTTGACAGAATACATGGTATCAGTTTTTATGCCTTTTAAAGTATTTAATTTCTATCAATATAAACATGATCAATTAAAACCAATTATAGAATTGAGTTTGTGATATCTATGTAATGGCGATACACAGAGCACTGGGACACAGATACTTTCTCAAGTGTTTGCTATAGTTGTTGCAAAGTACTACATTTTTCTTACGAACATATACTGCCTTTTATGTCATCATTTGCATATGTTTTATATTTTGAGACGATTAAACTTTTATAATATAGATACCCAAACATTACAAAATTTTTATACTAACACTCCTACTTCACTGTATTGTATTCATGCATGCAATAAAATATAATCCTATTTATCCCCATCTCCCCATCAAATTTCCTCAGTGACCCTCAACCTGGCCTCTTTCCAATTTTCATGAATTTTCTGCTTTTGCTTTTTTTCACAGCCCACTCAGCCCTATTAGTGTTGCCCCTATGCACATGGGCATAAAACCATACACTAGAGCAAGGGAGCTTGAGAGCTGCAATAATGAATTTTTAACAGTAGAAATAAAGATGGAAACTCAGACAATAGACTCTAATAAAGGTGTTGCTACACACTTTTTTTTTTAGTTTAACATTTCTCTCGGATTGATTGTTCTTTGCTACCTATAATTCAGTGTCTGAACATTGTTCTTCCATATTTTTGTACAACTTTCTAGTTTTAAAAATTGAAGTATAAACAAAAATGCCATTCCAGCCTTGTTACAGGGAGAGATATAGTTGATTATTGTTTTGAAGTAATTTTTTCTCACTTAACATGCGCATTAGTCATTTCTTTGTTCTAGTAAAACACCATGATCAAGGCAGTGTACAGAAGAGTTTATTTTGGGGTTTATGGTTCCAGAGGTTTAGAATCCATGATCATAGAGTGTAGGCAAGATGGCAGGCAGACATGGCAGTTGCAGCAGAAGCCTAGAGTTCACATTTTGAGCCACAAACAGAACTACTCAAAATGGTATGAGTCATTTGGAAAATAAAAAATGGTTCCCAGGGACATACTGCCAACAAGGACATATCTTCTAGTTCTCCTAAACATCCACCAATTTGGGACCAATTATTCAAATGCCCAGCACTTATTAAGAACATCTCATTCAAAATACCATTGCATGTAAGGACTATTCATTCATAGAAGTATGTATTTATTTATGTAATGACATTTAATGGATGAATTCAAGCCATTGTGTCTTGGTACTATAGCAATGACAAATTCACAATTGGTTGATATAAAGGTTAAACAATTTTAAATTAAGTAACTTTGTAGTTCACATCATTAATTGTGAAGTTTTGATATCTCATATAATTTTACATATATTCAGTGTTTTAGCATTTGACATTTTAGTAGCACATTTTGTTGGAAATAATTACTTCTTTCTATTTCCAGTTCAGTCCATCAAGAATATTTGGAGGGCTTTATATTAAAAATTGGCATAATGAATGAAATAGTTAAGAGTATGTGAAATAACTCAACGAGATAACCAAAATATATTCAGGGCCTTAGCAAGTATCTGATTCAGTAATACTAATTGAGATCATGGAGATAATGGTATTCTTAAGGAATGTGATTCTTATTCTAATTCATTTTGATGAGACTACATGCACATGACATGCAGCTTATTACAGGAAAATTTAGAGCCATTTCCTGACACCACTGCTTGCTTAAGCATTCTTTCTTCCTTGCTGCCTGTAATTGGTGATGTCAGAAGGTTGGTTAGAGCCAAGAAGAAAGAAAAAAGTCTTATAAGGGTATATTATTTTGAAGATCAAGAAGCCACAGAGGTGAAAGCTTAAAATGCTTCCTTTGGGAATCCCGGAATAGCTCACTGATAGAACTTGCCTAGCAATCATGAGGACCTAGGTTTGATCCTCAAAATTGAAAAGTCAAAAGACTAACACTCCCAGATAATATTTCCTTCTCATTACTTTTATAGGTCATTTGATGTGCTTTTAATACCCAACTTCATTTGAGTGTATTTATTTTTAACAGTTTGATTCGATGTTAGTGCTTATCCTTGTCAATTATTAAGCACTTGTAAAGGTATGTGTCAAACTTATTGCCAGGCTAAAAACAAAGGGCATGTATACACTACACTTTATTTAATGGCTTTCTAGTGAGAATTTATTTGCAATTATTTATAATAAATCAGTTGTAAGGCAAAGAATACAATTCAACAAGCTAGGTTCTAATCTCGCTTGGTTTTATACAATTAGAAACAAAAAAAAAGATGTTTAACTTTTGTTTTAAATAATAAGTACACTGCAATGCGTTTATCTAAGAACTGAGTATTTTGTTCTTATGTGAAAGGTAGCACAATATTGACTTGAATATGGAAGTCTGTATTGCTCCTCCAAAGAAATGCAATCAATAAAGGTGGCTAGAAAACTTGTTCAAATGAAGGAAAGGTTATTTACACAGAGCCTTCTCCTGTTGCTATAAGCAACTTAAAAGCATCAGGCAAAATAAGAGTCTTCCGAATTTCAGCTGTGGGTCAGATAAATGGTTTATTCTGTGATGTAGAAACATGATCTCAGAACTCAATGCAGAGAGGTCATGGAAGCATCATCACCTGAATGAGATTAAAATATAAGGTTTTTAACTTAATTGGTAGAAAATATGATGTATCCAAAATGCAGTAATGATCCTGTGACTGTTAATAAATTTACTTTTTTAGTTATCAATAGCTTCAAAAGAAGCTATCCAAATCATTGACTTAACATAATCACCAACACTGATTTTGATCATGAACTTGGAAATCTCCTATATTCAAGTGATGTCTAATTCTTTTACAGGCTTCTTTTTAATTTTTATTTCTTTTGATCTTGAGATTACTGTATAATTCATCACTTCTCTCTTCCCTGTCCTTCCTCCAAAACCTCCCATATAACCCTCCTTGTTCTCTGTCAAATTCATAACCTCTTCTTCCTTTAACTGTTTTTGCAGACACATGTGTTTTCTTTCAACATATTAGCTACAACTATTTAAAAGATATTATCATAAATTTTAATGTCTGGGTCAGTTTAAAATATGCTTTGGATTATGTACTTTTTATTTGTTTCTTATGACTATGTTGCGTACACTTTTTTTTTTTCAAATGTGCCCTTTAGTTTTCATTGAATGCTTCATTATGTGTAGGACAATAAACTTAATATATACTTTCTTATACCTGAAAATGCTCATAACTTTTTTTTTCATTCATTTAGTAAAGAAATGCAAGTCAGTGTATTTACAAGTTAGGTTGAGGTGTTACCCTGGTAATTATCAATTTGCAAGAATATGCAATTCCTTAAAAACACCAAGTAGCAATGCATGGACTGGTTGGTCAGAGCATGTTCTACTGAGCTTGCTTTTTAGCTTTCTCTCCTTGTTTTGCCTACAGACAGGGTCTCTGCATTTTCCTATTCCCATCTTGTTTTCTTTGTAGTTTTCAACTGTTAAAATTTTATAAGTTGGTTATAGATATGTAGAGCTTGCAAGTCTGCTTTCTCTCCTAGTATTGCCTACAGACAGGGTCTCTTCATTTTCTTATTCCCATCCTGTTGTCGTCACAGTTTTCAACTGTTAAAACTTTGTAAGTTGGTTATAGATATGTAGGGCATTTAAAACTTTTTATTTTAAATAAAACAGGTGCCTACAGAAGCTAGAGACATTGACTTCCCTGGAACTAGAATTACAATATATTGTGAGCCACCAGACATGGGTTCTCAGGGAATAGAACTCAGGTCCCCTGCAAGAGTAGTACATACTCTTAACTGCTGAACCACCTATCCAGCCCCATTTGGGGACATTTTTTAGTGGTGTGATTAAAGTTTAGTCTTGTGCAGTCATTGTAATTTCATCCTGGATTAGGGAAAGGCTTTTTTCTCTTTTGTCTTAGTGTAGTCTGGAGTCCACAGCATAGTCCTACAAATAGATGTTTTTCTTCATCTTCCCTTCTCCTGTATACAATACATTTTCTCTGTTCTTTGAAAGATAACCATGTGTTTTATTTCACCTCTACAGCAGATAAAGACTTTAAGCCATAGGGAAAATTGAGTAGAAAGTCTCAAGGCACACTCTTACTCTTTCCCTAAAGCTATTATTTCTATCCTTTGGATCTATACTACAATGGAGATATTCTTAGACCTACTTTCAATATTTTCTGTGAACATCCAGTGAAGTTGTTCTCCCGAGCTTTGAATGAGGCAGGGAGTCCCCTGGTATTTGTTACCTCAAGGATCATCACAACATTCTAACAGGCCAAATGCATCCCTTCACACTGTCAAGAATTTTTATGTTGAATTGTCTTTGCCAACTCTCAATTACATCTACTTCAACTGAGCTAGGGATTATCTCTTCGCCCTCTCTGCAGGTTATTCCAATTCCCCTGCTGACTACTGTCATGCTGAATTTTGGGGAAACCATTTGCTCTCTTAACTGAGCTATTAAAACCAGTCTTAAATTTTATGATTTGTATTTTTTAATTGGAAATACGAGAATGCTGCACTTTTAAATTCTCGGCGTCCATAAAAGCAAACAAAAGGTCATCTACTCACTTTTGAAAGGGTTAGAAATTTAACAATACTTCCCATGATATTTATTGATTTAAATACCTTATTCACATTTTGAACAAGTGTATAAAAATTGCTTCTATTTAATCCTTTATATGAATTAAAGTAGAGAAACCTGTGGTATTTCTGTGTTTCAGAATAAGAAAAATTAATTTAAATGGGTTAATAGAACAAACTTTTAAGGAGAATTCTTGATGAAGATACAATAATTCTAACTGTATAGTTTGAAACTTACTGTTTTATATGTATTTGTATTAGTGACATGGCTAAACAAAATGTATCAGCCTAATTTATTTCCACATTCATTATCTTTTTGTTTTTGTTTTCGTTTTTGAGAAAGTCACTTGGACTTCATGAGAAGGATTGCGAATATATTCCCTTTCAGTTGAGTAGAAAGGACAGGCATGGAAGTTTCTAGAGAGCGAAAGTGCATGTCTTGCTGAGATTAAAGAATAAAAAGATGGGTGGTGACAGGATGTGAGCACAGTATGTATTGAGAAGAACTAGGGAAGAGAGTTTCCAAAGTGGTGTGGTTCATGAGGAGTAAAAGAAGACAGATGCTTTTATGTCTGAGCTAATCTCTTGGTTCTATTTTTTTTTTTTTTAAGCAGAGGATTTGCTTTCTGCCTGAGAAACAGAGATCCCAGGGTTTAATATGATAATTAAGTGGTTATGTGTTTAGGATTCTTTTATTGAGTGTTAATTATAGACCTTTTATTTTTCATGTTAATGTTTTGGTTTAATAAATTTTCACTAAATACAATGTATATTTTTACAACGAGAAAGTTAATGCATGTAATTTTTTAAAGCCAGTAAATTAAATCGCATTATAGTAAGAAAATTAATAAAGTAATAAAGCTATAATATTTACTAGAGTGGGAGTGTTCTACCACCACCTAGCCCAGGGACTTATACAAGAGAAGAGAAAAGAAAGCCCTGTACAATTCATTTTCCACAGCAATAAAATGAGGACATTAAAAGGAATTAGTTTTCACAGCCCTGTACTGGGCAGTCCCAGGACCTCCTGGAAACACCAGAGGGTCAAAAGGCTACCCTACAGGGCTGCTTTTGTATTTATTGTTGGTGTTAACATTTTGCCTTTAAACTCTTAAAATAAAACTTGAAAGTCAGTGGAGTGAAAGAGTTTTAAAGTTTCAAGTTAATTGAGGAAAGACTGTAAGACTCATCATTAGTTTCTTAGAACTACCATAACAAAATACCCCTAGCTGCTGTTTTAAGGCAATTGAAAACTGTTGTCTCATACTCCTAGGGCAAAACAATGAATTTAAGGTGTATACAGTCATAAGTCCTTCTGAAGGCACTGGACAGAATGCTTATTCTTCTTCCTAGTTGCTGCTGGTTGTCAATAATCATTAACTTTCTTTGGTTTGTAGATACATCATTCTAATCTCTACCTTCTTCACATTGTCTTTGTCCAATGGTATATCTGTGTAGCTCCAACTTTTGTTATGAAAATATATCTTTTTAGATTAGAGATCATCCTACCTGCATTATATCTGTAAGCAGATGTTGTTCAATAAGGTCACATCACAGGGTCTAGGAGTTAGGACTTCAGTATGTCCTTTAGATTGAGACATTTAAAGCTAAGACAGAAACTGGATAAGTACATATTAGTACAACATAAATTAATATAGCATACTATGTGTACTTTGAAAACCCCACAGTCCATGAGGAAATGTTTAAAAGTATCATGTTTGTATCTTGGTCCTGACACTATTTAACCATGTTAATATAGGCAAGACTCAATCTCCCTGAACTCAAAAATCTTATTGGTAAAATGCCTATAATTTTGTGCCCCATAAAATTACACTTTTTCTCCTTTCTAAATTCTCAGTTTGTTTACAGTTTGCTGTCCTGATCTCGATGAACAACATATTTATGTGAATTATCTGAAATTCCCAACTGAACATAAATGAGGTCTTCTAGAAATTCACTTTGTTCTTCTATATTAATATGCATTTCCCATTTGATCATTTTCCTAGATTATTTTTCTCTTCATGGTATGGGATATCTTCACCTTCCAGTTTTATGAAACTGGATTTTTGTAGTAGATGAATCTCACAGTAGTTTGTGGCTAGTTATGTAGAATTCAGACTTTTGTAGCTGCAAGTGGAGAGTGTCAGGTATGTTTCCAATTGCTCCTCCTCCTCCTCCTCCTCCTCCTCCTCCTCCTCCTCCTCATTCTTATTCTCTCCCTCTTTCTCTCTCCCTCTCTCTTTCTCTCATTGGAGAAAAGAAATTGTGATGTATTCCCTGTGCTTGTTTCCAAGGCATGCATTCACTTTTTGATGAAAAAGCTGTGTGAAGGCGATATGTATCATTTTTCTATTTTTGTTTGTTTGTTTGTTTGTCTATGCCAATCAAGAATGTAAAACCTGATTAACTCCTAGAGGTAATTTGTTTAAAACATAGTTTGTTGGGTTGAGTTTTGTAAGTTGTGGCATTAGGTGTATGGCTAGCTCCATTCAGAAATGATAGTAGATCTGGAGTTATCATTGGGGCAAGCCAGAGGAAAGCTCAACTACATATCTACTGGTTGTCTGTGCTAGTCACTATAAAACACAAGATCATTAGAGAGCAGCCATTGCATACCCTTAGAAGACTGCATTGAATCCTCTTTGCAGAGCAAATGGGAATTGTGAATGCTAGCCACTGTTTTTTAAAACTCTTTATTTGTCCCCTAGTAACCATTTCCCACATTTAAAACCATTTTGTTGTTGATGATGTTTTCTTTGCTATAGAAAGACTGGTCATTCAGATCTGAGGGCCATTGGGACTAGGATGCAATTCCTCAAGTGATTTCTGTAGAAGTGCTTGGACCTCAAAATATGAATTTTGGTGAATACAATTTAGTTAAAACAAAGGCTTTCTATCCAAACGTGATTCTTGCTTCCTTTAGTAAAAATTGTAAGAAAAAGAAAGAAACAAAGGACAGAAAGAAAAGAAAGAAGCAAGTCATTCATTAGGCACAGTTTACTTCAAATTTACACAATTGTTTCAATTACATTTGGTTTCCCCTGGGGTTTCAAGTTCTTGCAGATAAAGCAGAGGAATTATGTGTTAGCTTACATTCACTTTATTCCTCACTCAATCGCATTTTCACTAACCTACATAACAAAAGTTAAAATACTCTCATCAAATTTTCTAATTAATTTCTTTGGAGCTATCACTAATATCTTCATGAGCTCCCTTCTAAAGTATTGACATTTTAATATACTCTGATTCCGAATGTCTTGGGTTATACATATACTAATGCTACTTTATTCTTCTATAATTTCTTCTTGTTTTCAGTGTGAGAACAAAATGCATTAATAGAAGACATTTTGGGTGAATAAATTGTTATGTAGTCAGTAACTGCTAAGATATATGTTAGAGATGGAACCTTCGAAAAAACTACCATTATGCTTTATGATTTCTTTTCTATTAATACAGAATCATAATTACAGGAATTATTTTGAGTTGAATGACTTAAGAATATTATAAAACAAAGTTAATAAAATAAGCTGAATGTGTACTCATTCAAATAAATTGTAATCTACCCTTTAGTGGTTCAAAGTTTTAAAACAGTACTATTTTCCATAAGCACATACTTAAAATTTATTGCAAATGTTAAAATGCTTGTTTAGTATCACTTAATAATTATGCTAATTGGTCCAGTCAACATTTTCTTTTTTGGTGAATGAGTGACTTAAGAGAAAAGAATTTTGTTCCCTCCAGAGTTTCAGAATACCCTGTAAATAAAACTGAGGGTGTAGCCCAGTGGTACAGCTGTTGCCTAGCATGCCCAAGGCTGTGGTTCAATCATCAACTCTGGGGAAAAAAACAAACAAACATTAAAAAGTAAAACTTCAGTGCCAGAAGCGGTGGCACATGTCTATCACCTCAGCATCTGTCAGGAGAATCAAAAGGAGTTTGAGCCAGTCTGGGAAGAAAGACGAATTCAAGTCCAGGACAGCTGCAGCAAGATCCTACATTAAAAGAAAGAAACAAATATATAGCCTTTGAATAAAATAAAATCATTAAAAATTTACATTGCAGACTGAGCGGGATGGGGAGACCCACATGCACGCCCGGGGCGAAGTGCCAAAACACAGGCCTGCCAGGCACCTTGCCGTGCTGGTCAGCGTGGTCACCAGTATGGTGAACAAATGTGTGGTGTGGTGTGGGAGAAAGATAATAGAATGCTTCATATCCTGTGAACAGAGACATACCTGAAGAGGTGAAAGAGATGAGGAGCAGGCTGAGTTGGGTGGCTTCATTGCCACCCAGGGCCATGGCAATGTCTGTGCCTGGGCTGCTTGCTTGCTGGGCTCATGTCTGGGTTCACAGCCTTGTTGTAGCTGTGATTTGTGTTGATGTCCATGGCTCTTGATACTGCTGAAGGCTGAGAGGACAGGGCTGTACAAAGTTGGTCCCGCCCTTTCTGGGCACTAGGGAAAACTGGTCCTGTCCCTCAGGGTCTGAAGCACTCGGGAGAGGGGGTCCCACACTTCACCTGGGCAGAACAATAGAGCTGATCCTGTTTGCAGCAGCATGGGCGAGCTGGCCCTGAAGCTGTGGGAGTGGGATAACTGCTACCTCCCTCATCTGCAGTCCAGTGGTGGTGTGGGTAAGGAAAAGGTGCCCTCTCTCTTGCCCCTGGCACCTGCGGCAGGCAAGGGAGCTGACCCTTCCCTTTACAAGCTGTAGCACTCAGGAGAGCAGGCCCTGTACCTTGCCTGGGTAGCACAGTAGAGCCAACCCTGTAGGCAGGGGCATGGGTGTGCCAGCCCGGAAGGTGTGAGGGCGGGAGACCTGACCCCACTACTGGTCTGTTATGCAGCAGCATGGGTGAGAGAGAGATGCTCCCCTTGCCCTGTGCCCATTACCACCAGTGGCAGACAAGGGAGCTGACCCTCTCCCTTACCAGCTGCAGTACTCAGGAAAGCAGGTGAACTGGCCCCAAGAACTTAAGCTTGGCAGAACTGCCCCTGCCTCTCATCTTCCATATGGTGGCACGGGTGAAGAAGAGACACCCCCTCCCCCATCCCTCACTGCCTGTGGCAAGTGGGAGAGCTGGCCCTGAGGTCATAAGAGCAGAGTGGGAGAGCTGTCCCTGGCCCTCACCAGCTGCAGCACTCAGTAGAGTGGCTTCTGTACCTCCCCAGGGCAACATGGTAGAGCTGTCCCTGATGGTGTAGGTGTGGGTGAGCCAGCCCTAAGGGCATGAAAGCAGGAGAATGGGCCCGCCCCTTGCTCATTGCTGCATAGTGTGAACAAGTCAGACAGCGGAAAACCTGGCAAGTTGAATGACCCTACAAATACCCAGGCCCAGAAACAGGGTTATAAGTTGGACCACCCCAACATCCACTCCATCTATGATCTGTTGGAGCAGGTGAAGGAGCATGTCCTGTAGATCCAAAGTGGCAGATCTCCACTACACAGGCCACAACAGAATACCCAAGAGGAGCCCCAGTGATGGCCTAGTATGGATGGTGTAGCAGAAACCAGAGGGGCAGCTCTGCCAAGCTTAAGTTCTTGGGGCCAGTTCACCTGCTTTCCTGCGTACTGCAGCTGGTAAGGGGGAGGGTCAGCTCCCTTGTCTGCCACAGGTGGTAATGGGCACAGGGCAAGGGGGGGCATCTCTCTCTCACCCATGCTGCTGCATAACAGACCAGTAGTGGGGTCAGGTCTCACACCCTCACACCTTCCGGGCTGGCTCACCCATGCCCCTGCCTACAGGGTTGGCTCTACTGTGCTACCCAGGCAAGGTACAGGGCCTGCTCTCCTGAGTGCTACAGCTTGTAAAGGGAAGGGTCAGCTCCCTTGCCTGCCGCAGGTGCCAGGGGCAAGAGAGAGAGCACCTTTTCCTTACCCACACCACCACTGGACTGCAGATGAGGGAGGTAGCAACTATCCCACTCCCACAGCTTCAGGGCCAGCTCGCCCATGCTGCTGCAAACAGGATCAGCTCTATTGTTCTGCCCAGGTGAAGTGTGGGACCCCCTCTCCCGAGTGCTTCAGACTCTGAGGGACAGGACCAGTTTTCCCTAGTGCCCAGAAAGGGCGGGACCAACTCTCTCAGCCTTCAGCAGTATCAAGAGCCATGAACATCAACACAAATCACAGCTACAACAGGGCACTGTTACAGAGACTCACAGAGATCCGCCTGCCTCTGCCTCCCGAGTGCTGGGATTAAAGGCGTGCGCCACCAAATTCTGTGGGCAAAGCAGAATTTGAATATTAAATACAGAGACACATATAGAACACAGGTTTTGGGAAGAAAAGATGAAAATATTCACCACTGGTGACTGAAATATTTTCTGATAATATCAAAATGTATGACTCATTCAATGACAGTACTTATTAGAATTGGAAATTTCTTTCTGACCCATCTTATACAGGCAGTATAGTACAGGTGGAATTGTTTCATGTGTCAGGATGAAAAAAAAAAAAAAACAGTTAACTGAATTGGAAAGCTATTTCTTCTGTAATTACAATACAATATTTAACAGCCATGAAATATTTACTTTAATATTACAAAATGCTAAGTACCGTGGTGGTTTAAACAAGGTATGTTGCCCTGTAGGCACAAATATTTAAATATTTGGTCCCCAGCTGCTGAGACAGTTTGGAGTGACTCTAAGAGATGCAGCGTTATTGGAAGGAGTACATCCTCACTGGGGGAGGACTTCGAGCCGAGTTCATAGCCTTGGCCTACCTCCAGGTCACTTTCTCTGCTTCTGTTTGTTGTTGAAGTTAGGATCTCTCAGCTTCCCACCCTCCTGCCATATCTGACACACGCTGTGGTGCCTCCCTTCCACAATGAAGTCATACCACCTGGGAACCACCAGCCCAAATGCATTTTTTTCTTCCATAAACTGCTTTTGGTCACGGTATTTTATCATAACAACAGAAATGTAAAAAAAATAAGAGTACCAAATTTATAGATATTAGATTGTTATTCTTTTCACACATAGTTTATGAACTTCCTGCTTTGAAGAGAGTAGATGAAGACTAACTGGTTTAAGAGGAACATTTGATAAAAGAAAACATTCAAATTTAATATATTTCATCTTCCCAATGATTTTTAGAAAACTTGATATGTCCCTCTTAATTCTAATTAAAACCACTTTGATCACAATAAACTATTTAAGAAATCATTTATGGTCAATTTCAAAACCTTCATCTTGATCTAAAGTTATATTGACACTTATGGAGTATATATTTTCATCACATACTCTGTGAACACCAATATTAAACATTTGAAGAACTGATAAGATATATAAGGGTAGGTTTGTAGAGTAATCAGGCAGCATGGAAATTACTGAAGCCTCTTCTTTAAACAGTAACGTTTTCTGGACCAGTGAAATGAAATAACTTGCCCAAGTTCTCTGAAATATGTCATGAAATGCAGGATAGAAGTGAGTCCCTTGGCCATCAAAGTATATGAGTGCAGCAGTTGGGCTGTTGGCTAATTCCCATATTTAATCTGCTTAACAATTGAGCCTCAAAGTATTTCAAGGTCAATTTAACAAAGAAAGTTTACTATGGATCCAAGTGGTATGTTATATATAACAATGTATGGACAATTACTTAATTACTCAAAATAAAAAGTTAAACAACAAAATTTCAAAAAAATGTTAAATTATCAATGTCAAAATTATACTAATATTGGCGGAAACTGGATTCAGCAGGTAACTTTCAAAGGAGTTCGGCTCCTTGTATCCTGAAAAAAAGAAATGCACTTTGGGACATGGATATTAGCAGGGAATATTTATTAGAGAAATAATTGCTTTCATAGTAAGAAGTGGTCTAAGAATAGGATGAAAGTAAAGGGATGGAAAATGATACTTCATGAACACGTGTAAACAGTGTAGAAAAGCCAAAGAGTGCAAAGTTAACAGAAGACATGTTAAGAATTAGAACAAAACTAATGGAGAAAAGTCATAGTGATTTATTTTTAATACTTTAGAAAAATTGCAAATTTTAAGTATATGAGATCACAAAACTTTTGCCAGAAAACTTGTGAAAGTGATAAATTCAGCAATGTGGTAAGATACAGAATCAACTTGCACAAATCAATAGTTTTCACTATGTCAACAATAAACATACAGAGAAATAAATTGTGGACATGCTCCCATTCATAATAGCCTCAAAGAAAATAAAATATCTAGGAATAAACCCAGTCAAAGAAGTGAAGAACCTCTACAAATAAAGTTTGAAAACTCCAAAGAAGAGTTAAAAAAAAAAAGAAAGATACTAGAAAATGGA
The DNA here is from genome assembly GCA_902168405.1 of Peromyscus aztecus. NCBI lineage: Eukaryota > Metazoa > Chordata > Mammalia > Rodentia > Cricetidae > Peromyscus > Peromyscus aztecus. Next base: position 18,758 of record CABHPQ010159129.1, read on the forward strand.
AAGATAGTACCATGGCCATGCATGGATAGGATTATTATTCTAAAAATGACAATTCTACCAAAAGCCATGAACAGAGTCAGTGCAATCCCAATCAAATCTCAGTCTCAGTCTCATTCTGCTCATAAACAGAAAAAGTATCCTAAAATTCATTTGGAATTATAAAAGAGTTTGGATAGCCAAAACAAATCTTCAACAACATAGCAAATATGAAGGGATTACTAATCCAGATCTCCAGATATACTACAGAGCCATAGTAATAAAAACAATGTGGTACAAGACAGTTAGACCAGTAGAACAAAATAAAAGACTCAAACATAAGTATATATAACTTCAGTCATTTAATATCTATGAAAAGATTTGAAACACGTACACTGGAGCAAAGAAAGCATCATCACCAAATTATGCTAGGAAAACTGGATGCTCATATGTAGAAGAATGAAATTAGACCCATGTTTATGACCTGTTGGAGGCAGCTGACCAGTCAGACAAGTAACTGGGTGGAGGCATGAGGATAAAGAGAGGGTAAAGAAGACAGAACAGAGTGGGGAAGACTGCCAGTCAACACTGAATAGTCCCAAGTTTATTTCTGAGCCTGCTTTTATACGAACTAAAGGCAGAAGCAGAACAAAGCATGGCACAGGCAGTCAGACACTGTCTTAACCACATCCCTATTCTGTCCTTGAGTCAAGGAACAGGCTGTCTCGGTATCTCATCATGCGCCTCCTGCTAGCATCAGCAGTTTGCCTAGGATTTGCGTACTAGGCTAGATAAAATATTCTTTCCCATAGGCTAATCGGGACATTCTCATAGCTCCCAAGGAGACTGGAGTAAGCAAGCTTGAACTCTTTTGACTTGTAAGTCGTAATGGACTCGAGATTCAAATTGAGTCACTGTGGGCTCCCATAATGACCATGCACAAAAGCTAACTTCAAACAGATCGAATATCTAAAAGTGAAACCTGAGCTGCGAATCTGCTAAAAGACGGGCGCAGAGCCCTACATGATACTGGTGCAGAAAAAGACATTCTGAATAAAACTCCACTTGCCCAATAATTAAGGCCAACAATTAACAAGTGGAGCATCATTAAAACTTAAAACCTCTGGAACAATTAAAGAAAAAATTAAAAAAAATATATGAAGGGGAGCCCAAAGAATGAAAAATAATCTTTGACATCTCCATATCCAACAGAAGATTAATATCCAGAACACATAAATAACTAAAAAATTAAAGAGTCAAACAAACAAATAAAAATCCATGCACAAATGGGCCTGGGATCTGAACTTAGAATGTCTTTTTGGAAGTTCTCAAAATAGAAGAAAAAAATGGCTGAGAAATAACTTTTAAAATGTCCATCATCCCTAGCATCTAGGGAAATACTAATCAAAATAACATTGCTATTTCATCTTACTTCAATCAGAATGACAAGGGTGACCAAAACAACTGACAATAAATTATGGAGGGCATATGGGTAAGAGGATGCCTTTATTTGCTGTTGGTGAGATTGCAAACTCATTCTGCCAGTAATGAAGTTAGTATGACAAAATCTCAAAAAGATAACAATAAATCTACCATATGACCCAGTTCTACCACTCCTTAGCATATGCCCCAAACTCCTACATTCCCCTGGACAGATACCTGTTCAGCTCTCCTTGCTGCTTTATTCACAATAGGTAGAAAATGGAAACAACCTAAACATCCTTTAATTATTGAATGGATAACGATAATACAGTGTATATACACTATGGGAATATTATTCATATAATAAAAGAAAAACAAAATCAAGAGTTTTGCAGGTAAATGAATGGAAATAAAGAAGATCACATTGAGTGAACTAACTCAGACCCAGAAAGACAAATGTCGCTTGTTCTCTTCAATCTGAGGCTCCTAGCTCCAAATCTTCAGATGTGAGTACCTAACCTGGAGTAACTGCAAAACTCATGGAAGTCAAAAGGAAGCACTAGACAGAGAAATACCATGGTAAAGAGGATCTGATGGGGGAAATGACAAAAACGGGGAGAGAGACTCTAATTAGGAATTGGAAGCTGAATGCAGAAAAGGGAGAGTAAGGATGTCTGAAAATGTCATAAGGTATTGTGCTACTATCTACATAAAAAGATTCATGGGAAGCTCTCTTTTTGAGTTGTTAGTCAGGATTGTCCAGGAGACTCCCAAAAGATTATCATCTATTGCTATTGTCCTTTGGTTACCCCCACCCCACCCCAAGTGAAAGGTAGGTTTCTGTTACTAAAGACATCATGCTCTTCAGATGAAGGGCCCAGAGGTCCCTGAGCTGATCTGGCCTGAATGACTCTTTCCTGATGACTAGTTTTCATGGTACCAGAAGGTGCCATGCAAACTTCCAAAGGAGGGAGGCAACTGACATTGCTACCCAGTTATGACACCTATGAGTCACAAAAACCAGCATGGCAAGTAGCTCTAAGGGTGTAGTAGTAGCACACATAGTTTGGTGGTAACCAACAGCTTTCTAAATGGACTTAAGACCCTCTGGACACGTTGGAAAGCATGCCTTGTATTGAAACTATCCAGGGCTAGTGAAGTTGTGGATCTTGGAGGAGAACCTCCTATATGCTAAATATTTGTTCTTATACCCATACAATACATGTAGTCCTTATCCCTCATCCTGGAAACTTCTCTTTGTTACAGACTGAGGCCATTATAGAAAACTACAATGTATCATAATGCAGAGTTTTTAGAGCACAGTTCCAACTGATAGATATACAATAAAATTCCTAAACATGAGGCTCAGGGAACCTTGAGAAAGGAGGAATAGACAGATTGTAAGAGTCAGTGGCACAGGGACTTGACTGTATTCCCTAGGAATGTCAGAAGGTACACCCACAAAATCTCACCAATGACTACCTAAACGTGAGCTGAACAAGGACAATAACCATAGGATGGGGTGAAGGCCGTTAGGCCAAACCTACACAAAGACCCACAGGCAAGAAGGAAATGCTGAGAGCAAGATGACATCAAAAGAGAAGACAAATAAATAAAAAAAAAAGGTAAAAGATGGCACTATGGCTTTGGAGGAAAATAACACTTTGTGAGTCTGATGTAAAGTGTTTCATAGTAACAAGTGAGAATAAACTAAAAACTATTAAACTCGGAGAAAAAAAATCCATCCTAGGATGAACATAGAAGCAAACAAACAAACAAATGTAACAAAATAACTATTAGCACTTGTTAGCTCTTCTGCTGTGCCTTTTATCTTCCTTCACACTTTCATTGTCTTTAACATTTTGTAGTGGCATAACTTGTTCCCTTTTCATATTCTTGGGTTGATCTTCGGTACTTAAGTCATAGTGCTGGAGTCCAGATCCAAACACTCTCGGAGACAGGAGTGTTGCAAGGAAAATTTAATTATGGCCAGGCCCACTTGTTCCCCACGGGAGCAGAAAAGCCACAACTAAGTTACAGCAGGAGGGTTCTTATATAGGTTCTTGACGGCCTTGGCAAGCAAGCAAAGCTTAGACAAAAAGATTAGCCCTGAGCAAAAACACGTTGTTAGGAGTGTTTTTAGCATCATTTTGGCCAGCCAGTTTCAGAAAACTTGTTTCCCAAGCCAGGTTGACCTGGTTTTCAAAAGGTCTTTGTGGTCTCTTGGTTTGAAAAACAGTCTGAACACTTGAAACATAAATCTCATACTATCTAAGAAACACAAGTGCAAATATCAGGGTTCTGGAAACAAGTTTGGAAGCCGAACAATAAGAAGAATAGAGGCACTGTTAATTTTATAAGATGAAATAAATTATTTAATCCATATTAAAATTACTAATGAACTCAGAAATGAAGGTGTCAGCCTTTATTTTATTTGTACTTACCATGAGATACCTACTTACATATCACATGTTGCCAAAGTCTATTTTATGTTGATAATGAATGACCTTCAGTTATACACACACTATATTTTGTTCTCACCCTTGATACTGTTTTGAAAATAATAAATCATGTCATTGTACTATGCATCCATTTTTAGAGATATCCTTATTTTAATAACATTTTATGCATACATTTTTACTTTACAGCTTACAGAAAGCATTAGAAGAACGCACAGGCTTTTTCTCTTCAAGGGAAGGAAATAACTAATGGAGTGGATGTTGTCAAACAACCTGGTGATCTTAAGAAAGAAGTCCCATGCAATTTGCATTCTCCATCAATAGAATCCATCCTTATGTTTATACAAATCCTTCCTCCCTAAACCCTTACTCTTACCCTGAGCACTGTTTATCAGTCAATAGAATTCATTCTTATTGTAAAGGTCACAGGTACTTTGTTGTAGAGATGTACTTTGCAAGGGAGTTTCCATGTAGCCAGCCCTGAAGCGTTGTTGTAATAATTGTCACGTGGAGACGTTTCCCCAAAATTTTACTGTATTTAAGCATGTCAGAAAAATAAATCACCAGGTCAGACTCCGGAAGCTTTTGACCCAATACCTGCTAAAGTGGTGCTGACCCAAGTTTCATTCTTCACCTCACATGGATTATTCCCTGCCTGCCGGCTGTGACATTGTAGAGACACCCCCCCCTCAACATACATCTATTTGTGTAATTTCATATTTTAACATCTGTTACAGAATTGTGACTAACTGTTGCCACAGTATTACAGTGTTTGCATTTATCCACACATTTTCAGCTACTAGTGAGTTTTCTAAGTTGATAATGCTTTTGTGCTGCTGTCCATTATATTTTGGTTTTAGTTTATTTTAGTGTTTAGTTCTAAACACTATCGGGTAGCAATACACTGTTCTATTTTTATTTAATAATAATTTTACCCCAAATGTAATTTGGAAGTATCAGATTTATTAATTTTTCTTTTCAAAGAGCGATGACCATTTCATTGTCCCTCCCGAACATCAAACGTTCTGCTCACAAATCAATCAGCAGTCTCATTAGCTCCCTATACAGGGTTACATGTTGCATTAACGTTCTCCATTTTTTGAGTGTTAAATTTATCAGTAAATCATTGCAATGCTAATTCTTTAGAATCTTCCTACCTGTCAGTTCAGTGTGCATTACTGAATCTGATATTTCTTTATGTGTATTTGAAAAGTGTCATTATTGTTTCAATAGGGCCCTACCTTCTCCTACAGTTACAGTGTTCTATTTGATAGTGTCCCACTGTTTGTTTGTTTTTTCCCAATTCTCTTCATACTTTTGGCTCTTTCGACTAGATAATATAAAGTATCCGTATTTTAGTTAATTGACTTCTTTGCTTGATCAAGACTACCGTTAAACTCTTTTACTGATGTTTTTAGTTCATACCAATTTAATAATTAAGGTTTTCATTCACAAATCTTTTAGTTTGTTCCTCTTTGGAAATGGATTTTACTATTGCTGGAGAGACAGCTCTGTGTTCAAAAGCTACTGAAGCTCTTTTACAGGACCAGAGGTTGGCTGTTGGCTCCTAGCATCCACATTGGCATGTTCACAACTTTAGCTCCGGGGGATCTGACACCCTCTTACCTCTACGAGTACCCCTGTGAATGTGTGTGCACACACTAAACACACACACACACACACACACACACACATATATATATACAAAAATAAAATTTAAAAATAAATTTCTGATTTTTTATTTTTCTTGTATTGAAAATAGATTTTTATACAATATTCTGATTACCACTTCCCCTCCCACAACTCCTCCAAGATCCTCTCCACCTCCCTCTCATCTGAATCCACAAACTTTTTGACCTTCATTACAAAATAAAAATAATAATAAAATAATATAAGATATAGCTAAAACAAAGAGAGAAGAACAGCAAAACAAATATAGGACTTAATAAATAAGTGGAAGAAAAAGAGCCAAGAAAAAAAAATCTTTACAAAGGTTATTTTCCCACTTTTGCCAATGTTCTCATTTTACTCATGTGCTATTTCCCTCAGATTGCTGAGCATTTTTTTTTTTTTTTTGGTTTTTCGAGACAGGGTTTCTCTGTGTAGCTTTGCACCTTTCCTGGAACTCACTTGGTAGCCCAGGCTGGTCTCGAACTCACAGGGATCCGCCTGGCTCTGCCTCCCGAGTGCTGGATTAAAGGCGTGTGCCACCACTGCCAGGCAACTGAGCATCTTTATGGTGAATCATTTTAATTATTTATTTGGGGGAGGTTAGTCCCTGAACATTCATTTATTCTTTTATCTAGTTTCATTACTTCTTTCTTCCTTCATCTTCCTTTTGAGGGTCCATACATTTAAACACACAACAACCATTATTATATACAGGCTTTTTATTTCTTTTTTAAAGCTATTTCAACAACTACCCTGACTCAGTATTCTGAGGACTTGGGCAACTTGTTTAATAGATGCATTTTCTTTGAACTTGTATGATCAAATCAGAAGTATATGTTTAAGCATGTAATCTTTAATCACTCTGGTACTTTTTGTTATAGTTGCAGTTTACCTTGAAGTCTTGCAAGCAGTTCAATTCTCCTTTGGTTTTGGAGAATCCTGGCTTTCTAAATCATCCCAGGTATCATTAATGCTTTCAGTGAGAGAGGAAAGTGGTTGATCAAAAAGCCCGTTGTGTAGTTGAACAACGTACATACACTTCATTCTTCTCTCTTTACGTGAGAGGAGAGCTTTCTGAGATACTGGGACCTCAGCCTGTTGTCTATCAGCTCTCCTGTGGGCTTTAGTCTCCAGGAGATCTACTCTTCTCTGAAGAGGAAATGGAGGGGGAGTGGCTCTTGGGGGGAGTGGAGGTGGGGGGAGCTGGGAGGAATAGAGGGAGGGAAGGCTGTGATCAAGATGTATTGTATGAGAGAGAAAAAACTATGATCAATAAAAAAGAAAATAGTAACAATAAAAAAAAAATTAAGCCAGGTAGAGGATGATGAGGCAACTCTCAAAAGTCAGGGACTGGGAATGTTTGATCATTTGTAGAATGCTTGTATGTCATGTATATGCCAATGATTCAAACACCAGTATAAAAAACAAAAGTCAAAACACTGCACGGTCAAGTCTGTTTTTCTATCCTTGGGAGCAGCCAGGAGGTGGAGCTTTCTCTCCAATGATGTCACCCGTGCTTAGGAATCTCAGATGAATGAGATCACAGTTGATTATCCATCCCGAAACGGTAGCAGCTTCAGTGTGAGTGGTTTCAAACTCAGCTGTGAATAAGCAGAGTCTTAATTTGCTATCACTTTCTCATAAAGAACAGTGGTTTCCACATTGTCCAATCAATATTTCTAGGGGTGAAAGAAAGACAGTCCAGAGCTTCCAAATGTCATTTTTCTTTTCTTTGTTTGTTTGTTTTTCAACACAGGGTTTCTCCATGTAGTTTTGCTGCCTGTCCTGGATCTCGCTCTGCAGACCAGGCTGGCCTCGAATTCAGAGATCCGCCTGGCTCTGCCTCCTCCCCAGTGCTGGGATTAAAGGCGTGCGCCACCTGGCCCAAACGTCATTTTCTTACCAACTTCTCATTTACTCTTTTCAGTTAACATCAGATCTTTTTAATGTATTTTTAACTGAAATAGGAAGACATTTCTTGCTCTACCCTTTTCTTCTTTACAGTCACTCCTGCTAATCTCCCTTAAACTTCTCCCATGCTTCACCTCTCTCAAGTTGATCACATCTTTTTCATTGATTATTATTGCTATATACATATATATGTTTGTATATGTACATGCATAAATACACACAAATATATACATTATCTGCTGATTTTGTTTTGGTCGTTGGTGTATATGTGGTTTCAAGGCTGAATACTCTGCATTAGACAAAATACAATAGGCCTTAACTGAAGAAAGCTATTCTCCTTTTCCCAGTACTCATTGGTATTTATTCAGTTTTAACACACTTTTTTTCTAACAATTCATAATAAATAATACAACTAATAACATCATGAAGACTACTGGATTATATGAATTTAGTATAAACATAGAGCAAATTTGCATTGTTTTTTGTCTATGCCTCTTTTATTTTTGACCCACGTATATATTTACATAGACGTCAGTAACTTAGGCTATTGAAGAGTTTTGTCTTCCCCAAAGCACCTTGATGCTATCCTTTATGTCATACCACATCCCAGTCCAACACCTATCGACTGACATAGTTTTATGTTTTCTGCAGTGTTTTAAATCAATTCAAACTGTTACATTGCACAAATAACTCATTTCTTTATATTTTGAATTAACAGCCTATTGCATGAGTATCCTGGAGTTTATCCATTCATTCATTCATTCATTCATTTGGATCAGTCAACTATAATTTGCCAATTATAAAAAGGTAGAATAAATTGGTAGGTATTTATCCTTGTATAGATGGATGATTTTCATTGATATGTAAATATGTCCAGAATTAGGATTCATAAGCTATAATTCATAAAATTTTGTATTTACACACCAGAAAAAAACAATATATATTTCCAAAATGATTGTACCACTTTGAATTTCTGCAGAAATGTTGCGTGTGTGAGAGGTTTTTACTTGGGTGTGCTTGCCAGCACTTTTTGTCACCGCCATTCTAATTTGGCTATTCCGATATTTGTATAGAGCCAAGTGACTAGCTCTAAAAAGCTGATTAAGGTATGTGTCCTTTAACCCTCTCGTGAGTTGCAAAACTGGTGTGTTGCTTGGTACTTGTGTGGCTGACGTCAATTATGTCTTCGAATTCTCATGAAGACTTTTTGAGTAATCCACAGTACAGTATTTTCTTTTCAACCATTCTATGAGGCTTTCTTTTATTTCTCTCATTTCAAAGGCCACAGGAAAAAAAAAAAACTCCCCTGTGGGGTTGTCTCAGTCTTCTTTTATCACTCTATGAACGTCATTCATTCCTGCCATCTTTTTTTAACTTTATTCATCGGAACATATAAAGGCTGTTTACAAAAAACATCATAACTCAACCTATGAACTGTTAACACCGAATCCAAGTGTATTTAGTGATAGAAAAAAAATAAAGTTTGGATTTATGAAAATAAAGAAGAGGTATCATGATTGTTAGCACCATGGGGAATAAAGCAATGAGTTGCTATATTTAGCTTCCTATAAACTCTCTTTGGCTCCATGCACTTGAATACACAGTTTACATTTCATCCATGACCTCTAGTGAGCTTCTCCTTCTCTCTAAAACTTTGTGTTACTCAAAATATGATAGCTATTTCCAGCATCAACGATGACGTCTTTCCATACTGAGACATTTCCAAATGCATTTCAGTGTCTTTTAGAGTGTTTTGTTATTTATTGATTGATTTAATCATGGTGTGTGTGTGTGTGTGTGTGTGTGTGTGTGTGTGTGTGTGTGTGTGTGTGTGCATAACCTGTCATGTATTTTGTGGAAGCCAGAGGACAACTTGAAGGAGTTGCTTTTCTCCACCTACCATGTAGGTGGCAGGGGATGAAACGCAGGTGGTCAGCAGGCTTGGTTTGGTAGCAAGTGCCTTTTCCTGATGAACCACCTAAGCAGCATTATAATGTTTTTATTAACATGTATTAACTCTACATAACAACAAGGTTTATATTAAATTTATATAAGTATACAGAATGCATTTCTATCATATCACACACCTCCCATTTTTACCCCTCTTTTCCTACAACTTGTAATTCTCTTTCTCTTCCTAGCTAATCCCTTTCCACGTGTGTGTGTGTGTGTGTGGGTGTGTGTGTGTGTGTGTGTGTGTATTAATTACTTAGTGAGTTTCATTAGGAATATTTAAAGCAGTGTGAGCTCATCAGAACATGGGCCTCTCCCTCCCCTATCCTCCGGAAGGAGTGTTGAGCCATAAACTCCTCTCTGCCCTGTGACAGGATATTGACAGCCCTAATCTTGTGCAGATATTATGAAGACAATCATAGATAATTAAGCTCAAGAACTCAGCAGCCATATCATTCTTGAATTCAGCATATTACACTACCCATCCCTATTCTTCTGACTCTTATATTTTTTTCTATCTCATCTTCCATGATACCACCTAGGCCTTGAAGAGGGTGACAGATGTCCCCTTTACAGTTAGTTGAGCATCCAACAGGCACTTATTCTAAGCACCAGTTATGAGTCTCTGTAGTTATTGCTGACCACTGAAAAATTAGAATCTTCTCTAGCCAAGATTGGCAGCAGCACTAACATATGGGGATAAGGAAAAAAGGCAGTATTGTACTACTGTATTTCTATCTTGTCCATTTGACAACTGCGAGCAGTAACTTCCTCTCTAGGTCCTAAGACCTCCTTAG